>JAVIAB010000047.1:39529385-39834385 GCA_032433765.1 Megaustenia siamemsis
GAGTTGGCGTTCTTGGCCAAAGATCAAAGTTGAGAAAACATTCTATTTTTTTGAGATAGATAGTATTATATTTATTGTAGCTCGCATTGTGAATGTCGTTTCATGATAAAACACTTTTCTACGACATCCCTATATGGGTTCTTCCTTCTGTTTAGTTTCTTTTTCTAAATTTCTTTCAACTACAATAGATCTGCTGACAATTGTGATACAGTCCGTCCTTACCCTTAGATACACACACACACACACATACACACACAAATAGTGAGGTCTAACGCACACCCCCCCCCCCCCTTTCCTTTCTACAAACACACACACACAAAATCAGCATAAACAAACAATTTTAAAAGTAAAGATGAAGGGAAAAAAAGCATTATATTGGGTTGTAAACTAGGACCAAGGCGTTGGATAGTGCAACCTGAGACCAAGATGTTGGATAGCGCAACCTGAGACCAAGATGTTGGATAGCGCAACCTGGGACCAAAGCGCTGGATAACTCAAACTGGGATCAAGACGTTGGATAGCGAAAACTGGGACCAAGATGTTGGATAGCGAAAACTGGGACCAAGATGTTGGATAGCGCAACCTGGGACCAAAGCGCTGGATAACTCAAACTGGGATCAAGACGTTGGATAGCGCAAACTGGGATCAAGACGTTGGATAGCGCAAACTGGGATCAAGACGTTGGATAGCGCAAACTGGGATCAAGACGTTGGATAGCGCAAACTGGGATCAAGACGTTGGATAGAGTAAACCTGGGCGAAGCCATTGAACAGCGAAAACTGATACCATGACGTTTAATAGGGCAAACAAGAACAAGATGTTGGATAGCTCATTATACTACGACGACGTTGGAAATGCAAACTGGGTAAAAGACTTTGGATAGCGGAAATATGGACCAAACGTTGGATAGACGAAACTCGAATCAGACGGTTGGACAGCGCAAACCAAGTCTTTGAGTAGAATAAGGGCCAAGACGTTGGACAGCGCAAACCAAGTCTTTGAGTAGAATAAGGCCAAGACGTTGGACAGCGCAAACCAAGTCTTTGTGTAGAATAAGGGCCAAGACGTTGGACAGCGCAAACCAAGTCTTTGCATAGAATAAGGGCCAAGACGTTGGACAGCGCAAACCAAGTCTTTGAGTAGAACAAGGACCAAGACTTTGGATAGCGCAAACCAAGTCTTTGAGTAGAACAAGGACCAAGACTTTGGATAGCGCAAACCAAGTCTTTGAGTAGAACAAGGGCTAAGACGTTGGACAGCGCAAACCAAGTCTTTGCGTAGAACAAGGACCAAGACTTTGGATAGACCCCATAACTCTATCCCGAGGAGACAACCGCATTTTCTCTGGGTTCGGTTTTCCAACATTCTGTGAAACTATTTTTTTTTTTAGGTGACCTCTGAGGTTTATTTTATAATTATACGATGTCCAGTCCATGTTCCATTGTCACTGTCTGGTCACGCACTGGAGAACATATCTTTGGCTAACTTTCATTGTCACTGTCTGGTCACGCACTGGAGAACATATCTTTGGCTAACTTCCATTGTCACTGTCTGGTCACGCACTGGAGAACATATCTTTGGCTAACTTCCATTGTCTTGCGGAAAGTCATGGATGATAACAATCGTTACATTTGTTGCATATGCCATTTATAAGACATTATATAAAGAAAATATAAACAGCATATAAACAACTTATACAGAACATATTCACAAAATAAAAACAACATATAAAGATCGTATTAACAACATATAAAGATCATATAAATAACATATTAACAACAAGTAAACAACATTTTAACAACATATATTCAACATATAAACAATATGTAAACAACAAATTAACAACATATTGACAACAAGTAAACAACATATTAACAACATATAAGCGACATACAAACAACATATAAACAACATATAAACAACGTATAAACAACATATAAACAACATCCTACAGTAGACATTTAAAAAAAAACAAATGGCCGCCTTAATAAACAGTCGGCTGGAAATACCAATAATGGAAGACATGGTTCCTGGCCACGAAACAAGGCTAGACCAAGAAGATTGTTTCAAGACATCAAGGACAGTTTGAAGAGGACAACAGATGAAGTGGGAGACCTGGCTAGAGGCAAAGATTCTTTCTTACGGGCTGTGGCGAATGCAACGTTCTGCAACGACAAGTAACCCAATGATGGTTGACAAGGTAACTGAGTGAATTTGTAAAAAAAAAAACGTTGCTTTTCTATAAAAACTAATTTTAACAGAAGTAAAGTAATGTCAGAATTTAACAGAAGTAAAATAATATCAGAATTAAACAGAAATAAATTAATATCAGAATTTACGTGAAATAAACTAATGTTAGGAATTTAACAGAAGTAAAGTAATGTTAGAATTTAACAGAAGTAAAGTAATATTAGAATTTAACAGAAGTAAAAGTAATGTTAGAATTTAACAGAAGTAAAGTAATGTTAGAATTTAACAGAAGTAGTGTTGTGAAGCTAAGAAGAGTAATGAAGAGGTTCTGAGAGAGGTCAAAGCAAAAAAGAGAGCTAATTTCCAATGTTAGGAAGAGACAATCATCATTTTTTGGCCATGCAATGAGAAGAGAACAACTGGAATATATTGTAACAACTGGAAAAATTGAGGGACGAAGAGATAAAGGGAAGCAAAGAGAAATAATAACAGACAGCTTAAGAGAATGGCTTGGCAGAAGGTCAACAACAGAAGTGATAAATAACTGCCGAGATCGAAAGTTGTGGAGAGACATAATCACCTACGCCACTAGGCCCGGTACTTGATGATGATGATGAGTGTTGTGCCAGAATTTAATAGAAACAAAATAATTTCATAAATAAATAGAAACAAAATAATATCAGCATTTAATAGAAGTAAAGTCATGTTAGACTTAATGGTAAGAGAGCGAATGACTACAGCAGGTCACTTATCAAACATGTGAACGGCCATTTGGCTCAGAATTTTTTTTTTTTTTTTCTTACATTTATATGAGACGGATTTAGAAAACTTGATATAAACTAATAATAATAATAGGAAACTTTATATAAACTAATAATAATAATAGGAAACTTTATATAAACTAATAATAATAGGAAACTCTTTGTGCAGAGCTTCGCAGCAGGAGACAATCTGATCATCAGAAACAACCCTCCCGCTTCCTGACGATTTAGTTTCTTGATATTCTGATTTACCAGGATTTTAATTTGCAGGCGTCGACCTCCCGCTGCATTGATCATGAAGGAGCACGCTGTATTTGAATTGTAATAGCAACATTTATTCTGCTCAACATTTCTGATCAAATCTGTTTGTCCATACTCGGTCGTATAAAAACTATCTTAGCTTTAACCTAGCAGATTGATGTCTTCTTCGTGGTGGCAGCAGTCTCAACTGGCTTAATACTCTGCGTGACGTCCATATATACACATGGCTGTTTCTTATCATGGAGTAACTCGGCACGTGGGGCGGGTCGGTAGCTATTACAGATGATAACGATATGTCGGGCTGGGAACGCCACTCCTTTGAACTGTCGTTAGCGTATAATTAGGGTGTGTTTGTGTGTGTGGTCTTTAATAACAGTCGCTCCAGCAACCTTCCAGATGATGTGGTCAGGATATCATCTGTTACAATTTGTTATAGTTTGTTACCGTTAATTCATTGTGAGACTTATAATAAGTGTAGAGCCATTTATAAAGCAGCAACTGTTCTCAGTTCTATGTTTTCTGTGTTATGTTCAACGTGTTGCTTGTGCATGTACCCAACCCTAAGCTTAACCTACAATGTGCGTGTTGTGTGCTTCAAAGACTTTAGCATGAGCTACTTTAAACTGTGTTTGCTTCCTGTGTTTGGTTGTTCCACATTGAGATAGCGTCATCAAATTGATACATTACTACAACACAATAGAAAAAAAAAAACTATGTTTATCTCAAACGTGAAATATTTAAAATATAAAACTGTGTTATTTCTCTCTCTCTCTCTCTCTCTCTCTCTCTCTCTCTCTCTCTCTCTCTGCGATCAGGACTCAATCAGAGTGGGATTCCAGACTCTCACTTGAAGTCAGCTGTCAGGTTAAGTGTGTTGATCGCCCCCACAGACAGAACATCACAATTAGAGTCTGCCAGATCCACTCTGATTGAACACCCGTTAAAACGTTGCACTGTGTTCTGCGCCAGTGGCCCAGTGCATCCGATTTCAGCCAGCATTTTATTCAGGTTTGCATTCCTTAGCCTTTGATTGTCTCCATATCTTCCTACAAGGCAGCAGATGATCTTTTCTGTAGGGGATTCTGCCCTTATATGGTCGGCCCTCCCAGGTTTACGAGCACCATCTGCCCGAGTCACTAGAGGTGACTAACAAAGACATGCACACACAAAGATATGAGATGTGAATAACACAGACATGCACACACAAAGATATGAGATGTGACTAACACAGACATGCACTCAGCGATACGAGGCATGACTAACATAGATATGCATACACAAAGATATGAGATGTGACAAACATAGCCATGCACACACAGGGATATGAGATGTGACATACACAGACATGCACACACAAAGATATGAGATATGACTAACATAAACATGCACACAAAGATATGAGATATCACTAACCCAAACATGCTCACACAAAGATATGACACATGACTAACACAGATACACACTAAGATACTAAACACATACACACATAAAGATATGAGACATGATTAACACGGACACACCAAGATATGAGATATGACTAACATGACACACACCAAGATAAGAGCCATGGCCAGCACACACACACACACACACACACACAAGCTTAAGATATGAGCCATGAGCACAGAAACACATCAAGATATGAGCCATGGCTAGCACAGAAACACATCAAGATATGAGCCATGGCTTCACGGAAAAAAACAAGAAATAAACCATGTCCAGCACAGAAACACATTAAGGTATCCATATTTTGGGTTTGTTGTAGTCGGTAGACTCTTCTTAACATGGGAATCATCGACATACGAGACGCAAGCCCCGATTAACTGTTCACAGGTTTCGTTCAAACAGTTGTCCAGAGATTTGAGAGTGCAGTCTGACCCGCAGAACGTTCCCTTGCATGTACAGATCCCGGTTAACTGTTCACAGGTGTCGTTGAAACAGTTGTCCGGACATTTGAGAGTGCAGTCTGATCCGTAGTGCGTTTCCTTGCACGAATAGTCTGTACTTTCCGGGTCACATATGATGTCACAGCCATCAGAACACGTCTGTTTGCACTGTAGCCCAAAATTATCATCGGAACAAGTGTCATTACAGGTGTAGCCAGGATGTTTACATTGTAGGCATTTTCTGGATTTTTCCTCACATAAAGGACAGACGCTGAGACAAGACCTGGAGCAGCCGTGTCCATAGATCCCATGTGAACAGTTACCGTGACAAGTACCGATGATGACGTTGCAGCCTTTGCTACACCCACTACACATTGCACAAAACTACCAAGAATACCCGTCCAGACAATAGGTGTCTGTAAATGTTTGCACCTCACACACCGTCAGTGCACTGTCGGCCTGCGAAATGGTCGGTGAGAACTCAATCTTAATGTGTGCCATTGTCGCTTGTGAAATATACGCAATCATTTTTTTTATTTCTATCTGTTAATGTTTCTTTATTTTGTTAAACATGAAGATCGGCCAACTTTTCGTCTGTTGTAGGCGGTGATCAGCTGTCTCTATGACATAACTTGCTAGAGCACACTTTGCTGGAAATGAAAGAAACATCAATAAATTGTAGTTTGTTTATAGTACTTTGGACGGTCATTTCCTAACGAGAGAAAACGTCATTGCTCATCGCCACAATCAGACCTCGTGTAAAACGAGTAGTAATTTTAATGCCACGAAAAATATACTAACAACAAAACAAATAACAATGCCAATAAGGGCTGAAACTAAGAATAGCAAAATGTTACATCTTGTCAATATTCTTGTATGGTGCAGAAACATGGACATTGGACAAGAAAACAGAACAGAAAATTGAAGCCTTTGAAATGTGGATTTACAGAATAGGTAGAATTGGATGGAAAGAAAAGAAAACAAACGAGGAAGTTTTGAAACAGCTAAAAATAAAAAAGAGAACTACTAAACACAATTAAGACAAGACAAATGAAATTTGTGGGACACGTTAAAAGACACAACAGCCTACTAAAAGTAATATTGAAAGGGAAAATACAAGGTAAAAAGAGGCAGAGGCAGACCAAGACTAACATGGAAGAGTAACATCAAAAGATGAACAAGTCAGTCTATGACAACCTGCACCATCAAAGCAAGAAACAGAGTGGAATGGCGATCAGTACTTTCTTACATGCAATCAATCTACCACAAAGGCACGTATTGCTGGAGGAAATCAATTTAGTGCGAAAGCGTTGAATGAGTTAGCACAATGCAATCTACAATCAACACAAACAGCTTCATCATCATAATTACAACATTGTGTCGTCACAGACGTTGATACGCTCAACATTTAAAATGCAAATTAGCTGTGCGCTATTCCGCGGGCTTAATTCCTCTCACCGAAGCACGGCGCATGCGTGAGGGATATCATGTTTCTCAAAGTGATCAGAATCCTGGCTAATCTTCACTCGAGCTCGTGATAGTGTTTACGTGCTCAGTACCGCTCTTTTACCGAGCTCTTTGGAGGGGATACATTCACATGTGGGAGGAAGGTCAGGGGGGAGGGAGAAATGACGGGTTGTAGACGATTCGTAACACTTGCTCATAATTGCTTTCTTGTTATTATTGTTCTTCTCTTCTATAGAAGATCGTGCTTTAGGCTTTCCCATCCAGTGCATCACTCCATAGCTCGCATACATTGAGAGTTGCATGTCTAATCTTTATTGGATTATAAATAAGATTTGTCTAGGCTTTGATCTCATAGTGAAGGTATTTCGCTTCTGTCCCCTTAGCTCAAACTCTAACCCGAGAACACAGTGTTTCTATATAGAATATGTGTTCCATTAGTTCAAGAACAGAGTGTTTCTATATAGAATATGTGCTCCATTAGTTCTAAAACAGAATGTTTCTATATAGAATATGTGTTCCATTAGTTCTAGAACAGAATGTTTCTATATAGAATATGTGTTCCATTAGTTCTAAAACAGAATGTTTCTATATAGAATATTTGTTCCATTAGTTCTAAAACAGAATGTTTCTATATAGAATATGTGTTCCATTAGTTCTAAAACAGAATGTTTTTATATAGAATATGTGTTCCATTAGTTCTAAAACAGAATGTTTCTATATAGAATATGTGTTCCATTAGTTCTAAAACAGAATGTTTCTATATAGAATATGTGTTCCATTAGTTCTGAAACAGAATGTTTCTATATAGGATATGTGTTCCATTAGTTCTAGAACAGAATGTTTCTATATAGAATATGTGTTCCATTAGTTCTAGAACAGAATGTTTCTATATAGAATATTTGTTCCATTAGTTCTAGAACAGAATGTTTCTATATAGAATATTTGTTCCATTAGTTCTAGAACAGAATGTTTCTATATAGAATATTTGTTCCATTAGTTCTAAAACAGAATGTTTCTATATAGAATATTTGTTCCATTAGTTCTAAAACAGAATGTTTCTATATAGAATATTTCCTCCTTTAGTTCTACATGGAACTGTTTATCACGACTGGATGTTTGTTGGCGCACGCCAGCTTTACGTACGCCAGAAGGTAACACATCACACATCAATGGAATCATATTTCTGTTATGTTAAATTAGAACTGTGTGGGCCCGCTTAGTCAATCGAGGGTGTTGATGAGGCCACGTCGTGATTATCTTATCATGCCTAACTTCCCCTGTCTGAATGTTCTTATTTGTTATCACATCTAGTTTGATACTTGCTGTATAATCCTCCTTTACTCAATCATTAATATCCTTCGGAATTCTGCAGACAACTCTCCTCTGTTTACTTCATGGTTTAGGAATTCACTGATAGCTTCCATATCTCCTTCTAACTCTGTTACTATTCTAATGGTTCAACAAATCTGCTGATAACTTCTAATACTTTCTAATTTCCTATCTACCAACATTCCACTGACTTGGGGCAGATTCCTAAATTCGTCTATCTTTACATCTTCGTGGTATGTCATAAACGATTCGAAGGAGGAGTGATTGAAAGTGTCCCTAGAAAGTCTCTGCCTGGTGTCTTTGCCAACCAGGTTCCTCATAACTCTTGGGCATTCTGGGTATTTGGCGTGGTCAGTCCTGTTAACTCTATTTTACAATCCTAGCACTGTCGTCTCACTTACTGATTGCTTGTCAGTCGCCTATCATGTAATGAGAAGTCTTGACAAACATCTGTCCGTCGCTCCTCTCATATCACTCCTTAAAACAAAGCCGTCCTTTATCTTTTCTGACTACTCAGATTCTCTACAAAAAATCTATTGATCTCATTCCCTCTTACTGGATATCGGAGAAATCTTCGCGTTTACAACCACTGGGCATCAGAGAAATCTTCGCGTTTACAACCACTGGATATCAGAGAAATCTTCGCGTTTACAACCACTGGATATCAGAGAAATCTTCGCGTTTACAACCACTGGATATCAGAGAAATCTTCGCGTTTACAACCACTGGATATCAGAGAAATCTTCGCGTTTACAACCACTGGACATCAGAGAAATCTTCGCGTTTACAACCACTGGATATCAGAGAAATCTTCGCGTTTACAACCACTGAACATCAGAGAAATCTTCACGTTTACAACCACTGGACATCAGAGAAATCTTCACGTTTACAACCACTGGACATCAGAGAAATCTTCACGTTTACAATCACTGGACATCAGAGAAATCTTCACGTTTACAACCACTGGACATCAGAGAAATCTTCACGTTTACAACCACTGGACATCAGAGAAATCTTCGCGTTTACAACCACTGGACATCAGAGAAATCTTCACGTTTACAACCACTGGACATCAGAGAAATCTTCGCGTTTACAACCACTGGACATCAGAGAAATTTGGGTCTTTGAAACCTCCGTACCGTCTCCACGGATGACAGTCTCTTCCGTTCTACAAAGTCTGTTGTGGAATTTTTCTGTTTCATCTCTCTCTCTGTTCGTCAGCCGTGGTCAGAAGTATTACTAATTAATTACTTTTCTCTCTCTCTGGTCATGTAACGCCTGCGAGACGCGAGTTATATGCCACTATTTCAATTCTATGTAGACATTTCTCTGGCTAACGGTCTCCCTTTGTCAAAGTATATTTGTTTATTTATTACTCATCTTTAATCGTTGTAGTTAATGCAACGTTATGTGAGAGAGATCTGGCTAGAGACAGAATTCTGTCAGACGAGCTATGGTTAATGCAACGTTATGTGGGAGATTTGGCTAGATACAGAAATTCTTTCAGAAGGGCTGTGGTGAATGCAACGTTATGTGGGAGATCTGGCTAGAGACAGAAAATCTTCAGACGGGATGTGGTCAATTGAAAGTCTGTAAGAGATCTGGCTAGAGATAGAATTCTTTCAGAGGATGTGGTGAATTCAAAGTTCTGAGAGATCTGGCTAGAGACAGCGATATTCTTTCAGACGGGCTGTGGTGAATGCTTTCGTCCTTTTTGTTACTATAGCATAATGAATTATTGAAGGTTTTTCTTTTCTTCTGACAAAAAAGGTTTACTTACTACGCCATCCCATCGGATGAGCCAATTGCCATGCGCCAGGTCTCTGACTTTCTGGTTGTACTTATATTTATCGAATTTATTTTGTATTGTTTTGATTGTACAAAATTTATCAAAATAATGTGTTTAAGTGAGTAAAAAAATGAAAAAGTTATAAGACAAAATAATAAATGCCATGAAAGGCACGTTGGCACAATACCAGCAAGGGGGCAAAATTAAAATTACTGAAGACATGCTTTCTCCCAATAGCAACTAATGCTTGCGAATCATGGACAATTTTGAAAAAAGAAGAAGAACATCGATTCATACGAAACAAAATGCTACAGAAAAATTCTTAAAATAACTTGGATAATACCATGTCTATATCAGAGTGCACAGCGAACTGGGAAGGACAATAAGGAATGTATGGTTCCTGGGCGACGCATCAGGCGAGACTAGAAAATGGTTGTTTCAAGATATAAAGGAAACTTTAAACAGGACAACAGAAAAAGTGGGAGATCTGGCTAGAGACAGAGAGATTTTTTCAGAGGGGCTTTGCTGAATGCAACTTTCTGTGGGAGATCTGGCTAGAGGCAGAGATTCTTTCAGAGGGGCTTTGGTGAATGCAACGTTCTGTGGCAGATCTGGCTAGAGGCAGAGATTCTTTCAGAGGGGCTTTGGTGAATGCAACGTTCTGTGGGAGATCTGGCAAGAGACAGAGATTCTTTCAGAGGGATGTGGTGAATGTAACGTTCTGTGGGAGATCTGGCTAGAGGCAGAGATTCTTTCAGAGGGGCTGTTGTGAATGTAACGTTCTGTGGGAGATCTGGCTAGAGTCAGAAATTCTTTCAGATGGCTGTGGTGAATACAATATTCTGTGGGAGAGTAAATAGAGCAGAAATTCTTTCAGACGGGCTGTGGTGAATGCAACGTTCTGTGGGAGATCTGGCTAGAGACATAAATTTTTCAGAGGCTGTGGTGAATACAACGTTCTGTGGGAGATCTGATAGAGACAGAAATTCTTTCAGAAGGGCTGTGGTGAATGCAACGTTATGTGAGAGATCTGGCTAGAGATAGAAATTCTTTCAGAAGGGCTGTGGTGAATGCAACGTTATGTGAGAGATCTGGCTAGAGACAGAAATTCTTTCAGAAGGGCTGTGGTGAATGCAACGTTATGTGAGAGATCTGGCTAGAGACAGAAAATCTTTCAGAAGGGCTGTGGTGAATGCAACGTTCTGTGAGAGATCTGGCTAGAGACATAAATTCTTTCAGACGGGCTGTGGTGAATGCAACGTTCTGTGGGAGATCTGGCTAGAGACAGAAAATCTTTCAGACGGGCTGTGGTGAATACAACGTTCTGTGGGAGATCTGGCTAGAGACAGAATTCTTTCAGAAGGGATGTGGTGAATGCAACGTTATATGAGAGATCTGGCTAGAGACAGAAATTCTTTCAGAAGGGCTGTGAGGAATGCAACGTTATGTGAGAGATCTGGCTAGAGACAGAAATTCTTTCAGAAGGGCTGTGGTGAATGCAACGTTATGTGAGAGATCTGGCTAGAGACAGAAAATCTTTCAGAAGGGCTGTGGTGAATGCAACGTTCTGTGAGAGATCTGGCTAGAGACAGAAATTCTTTCAGACGGGCTATGGTGAATGCAACGTTATGTGGGAGATTTGGCTAGATACAGAAATTCTTTCAGAAGGGCTGTGGTGAATGCAACGTTATGTGGGAGATCTGGCTAGAGACAGAAAATCTTTCAGACGGGATGTGGTGAATTCAAAGTTCTGTGAGAGATCTGGCTAGAGATAGAAATTCTTCAGAAGGGCTGTGGTGAATTCAAAGTTCTGTGAGAGATCTGGCTAGAGACATAAATTCTTTCAGAAGGGCTGTGGTCAATTGAAAGTTCTGTAAGAGATCTGGCTAGAGATAGAAATTCTTTCAGACGGGATGTGGTGAATTCAAAGTTCTGTGAGAGATCTGGCTAGAGACAGAGATATTTTTTCAGACGGGCTGTGGTGAATGCAACGTTCTGTGAGAGATCTGGCTAGAGATATAAATTCTTTCAGAAGGGCTGTGGTGAATTGAAAGTTGTGAGAGATCTGGCTGAGCTAGAGATAGAAATTCTTTCAGACGGGATGTGGTGAATTCAAAGTTCTGTGAGAGATCTGGCTAGAGACAGCGATATTCTTTCAGACGGGCTGTGGTGAATGCTTTCGTCCTTTTTGTTACTATAGCATAATGAATTATTGAAGGTTTTTCTTTCTTCTGACAAAAAAAGGTACTCTACTACGCCATCCCATCGGATGAGCCAATTGCCATGCGCCAGGTCTCTGACTTTCTGGTGTACTTATATTTATCGAATTTATTTTGTATTGTTTTGATTGTAAAAATTATTTATCAAAATAATGTGTTTAAGTGAGTAAAAAAATGAAAAAGTTATAAGACAAAATAATAAATGCCATGAAAGGCACGTTGGCACAATACCAGCAAGGAGGCAAAATTAAAATTACTGAAGACATGCTTTCTCCCAATAGCAACTAATGCTTGCGAATCATGGACAATTTTGAAAAAAAGGAAGAACATCGATTCATACGAAACAAAATGCTACAGAAAAATTCTTAAAATAACTGGGATAATACCATGTCTATATCAGAGTGCACAGCGAACTGGGAAGGACAATAATGGAATGTATGGTTCCTGGGCGACGCATCAGGGCGAGACTAAGAAAATGGTTGTTTCAAGATATAAAGGAAACTTTAAACAGGACAACAGAAGAAGTGGGAGATCTGGCTAGAGACAGAGAGATTTTTCAGAGGGGCTTTGCTGAATGCAACGTTCTGTGGGAGATCTGGCTAGAGGCAGAGATTCTTTCAGAGGGGCTTTGGTGAATGCAACGTTCTGTGGCAGATCTGGCTAGAGGCAGAGGTTCTTTCAGAGGGGCTTTGTGTGAATGCAACGTTCTGTGGGAGATCTGGCTAGAGACAGAGATTCTTTCAGAGGGGCTGTGGTGAATGCAACGTTCTGTGGGAGATCTGGCAAGAGACAGAGATTCTTTCAGAGGGGATGTGGTGAATGTAACGTTCTGTGGGAGATCTGGCTAGAGGCAGAGATTCTTTCAGAGGGGCTGTTGTGAATGTAACGTTCTGTGGGAGATCTGGCTAGAGACAGAAATTCTTTCAGATGGGATGTGGTGAATACAACATTCTGTGGGAGATGTAAATAGAGACAGAAATTCTTTCAGACGGACTGTGGTGAATGCAACGTTCTGTGGGAGATCTGGCTAGAGACATAAAATCTTTCAGAAGGGCTGTGGTGAATAAACGTTCTGTGGGAGATCTGGATAGAGACAGAAATTCTTTCAGAAGGGCTGTGGTGAATGCAACGTTATGTGAGAGATCTGGCTAGAGATAGAAATTCTTTCAGAGGGCTGTGGTGAATGCAACGTTATGTGAGAGATCTGGCTAGAGACAGAAATTCTTTCAGAAGGGCTGTGGTGAATGCAACGTTATGTGAGAGATCTGGCTAGAGACAGAAAATCTTTCAGACAGGGCTGTGGTGAATGCAACGTTCTGTGAGAGATCTGGCTAGAGACATAAATCTTTCAGACGGGCTGTGGTGAATGCAACGTTCTGTGGGAGATCTGGCTAGAGACATAAAATCTTTCAGACGGGCTGTGGTGAATACAACGTTCTGTGGGAGATCTGGCTAGAGACAGAAATTCTTTCAGAAAGGATGTGGTGAATGCAACGTTATATGAGAGATCTGGCTAGAGACAGAAATTCTTTCAGAAGGGCTGTGGTGAATGCAACGTTATGTGAGAGATCTGGCTAGAGACAGAAAATTCTTTCAGAAGGGCTGTGGTGAATGCAATTTTCTGTGAGAGATCTGGCTAGAGACAGAAAATCTTTCAGAAGGGCTGTGGTGAATACAACGTTCTGTGAGAGATCTGGCTAGAGACAGAAATTCTTTCAGACGGGCTGTGGTGAATGCAACGTTATGTGAGAGATCTGGCTAGAGACAGAAATTCTTTCAGACGGGCTGTGGTGAATGCAACGTTATGTGAGAGATCTGGCTAGAGACAGAAATTCTTTCAGAAGGGCTGCGGTATTTGTTTCTAAAGTATGTTGTTTATTCATTATTCATCTTTTAATTTGTCGTTAAGATTGTTCACATTCCGACTTCAGGGTTCTCTCATGTTTGTATCGTCGTAAAAGTTGATGTTCTTCGTGTATTTATTTTCCTATCAGGTTTGTCTGAACAGCGGCCATTTTTGGCCTATTTTCGATTTTCAACTACATCGGGTTCTTCGACATGGGCAGAGTGCACACGGGACCTCCTTTTTTCTTATTTTTGTCGTTATCCAAGAGGACTTCACATCGGACAAGCCAGAGACCAGGGGAGGGTTAGGCCACGAATAAAACTACATATTTCAGTTGAAAAATCCCACCGCATGTAGTGGGATTCAAACCTAGGACTTCTCGTAAAGAGGACGGAGTCTTACTTCTAGACCACCCAATCCTGCTAAATAATAAAGGCCGAATGCTGAGTTGAGGTTGTCATGTGATGTACAGGTTAGTAGTGTTATACCGTCCGCCTGCCACTAATACGACAGGCCTTGTTCAGCCTGTAGGGAATTCCCAACGTGTAGCACTGTAAGATGACAGGGTCTCTAGCCAATCAGCTCTCATTGTCTCTTTATTGATGTTCCCAAAATCGAATGTTTAAACAAATCAATGAGTTGAGTGTCAAATTGCTCAAATGTTGGAATATGAATTTTAATGCATATCAATGATTTGGGCGTTGAATTACACAAATAAATGTGCTTTCGTCCTTTTTGTTACTATAGCATAATGAATTAGTCAAGGTTTTTCTTTTCTTCTGACAAAAAAAGGTACTCTACTACGCCATCCCATCGGATGAGCCAATTGCCATGCGCCGCAGCTGCCATCTGACTTTCTGGTGTACTTATATTTATCGAATTATTTTGTATTGTTTTGATTGTACAAATTATTTATCAAAATAATGTGTTTAAGTGAGTAAAAAAATGAAAAAGTTATAAGACAAAATAATAAATGCCATGAAAGGCACGTGGCACAATACCAGCAAGGGGGCAAAATTAAAATTACTGAAGACATGCTTTCTCCCAATAGCAACTAATGCTTGCGAATCATGGACAATCTTGAAAAAAAGGAAGAACATCGATTCATACGAAACAAAATGCTACAGAAAAATTCTTAAAATAACTGGGATAATACCATGTCTGTATCAGAGTGCACAGCGAACTGGGAAGGACAATAATGGAATGTATGGTTCCTGGGCGACGCATCAGGGCCAGACTAAGAAAATGGTTGTTTCAAGATATAAAGGAAACTTTAAACAGGACAACAGAAGAAGTGGGAGATCTGGCTAGAGACAGGAGATTCTTTCAGAGGGGCTTTGGTGAATGCAACGTTCTGTGGGAGATCTGGCTAGAGGCAGAGATTCTTTCGAGGGGCTTTGGTTAATGCAACGTTCTGTGGCAGATCTGGCTAGAGGCAGAGATTCTCAGAGGCTTTGGTGAATGCAACGTTCTGTGGCAGATCTGGCTAGAGACAGAGATTCTTTCAGAGGGGCTTTGGTGAATGCAACGTTCTGTGGGAGATCTGGCTAGAGACAGAGATTCTTTCAGAGGGGCTGTGGTGAATGCAACGTTCTGTGGGAGATCTGGCTAGAGGCACAGATTCTTTCAGAGGCTGTTGTGAATGTAACGTTCTGTGGGAGATCTGGCTAGAGACAGAAATTCTTTCAGATGGGCTGTGGTGAATACAATATTCTGTGGGAGATGTGAATAGAGACAGAAATTCTTTCAGACGGGCTGTGGTGAATACAACGTTCTGTGGGAGATCTGGCTAGAGACAGAAATTCTTTCAGACGGGCTGTGGTGAATGCAACGTTCTGTGGGAGATCTGGCTAGAGGTAGAAATTCTTTTAGACGGTCTGTGGTGAATGCAACGTTCTGTGGGAGATCTGGCTAGTGACATAAAACTTTCAGACGGGCTGTGGTGAATGCAACGTTTGTGGGAGAGCTTGCTAGAGACAGAAATTCTTTCAGACGGGCTGTGGTGAATGCAACGTTCTGCAAAGGATATGCGACCTGATGTTGTGATGTTGAGAATGACAAGTGTGACTGATGGAGCTCGCTCCGACCAGCGTGTGACTTTACTTGACAATACAGCTGCAGCGGAACGAGCTATCTGCGAAAACTGCGCGGGTGACAAGCTACAAGATGGCTGGAAGAGCGTCAGACATGGTTCAGAGCATAACGTTATCTACGTGGAGCTCCAGTTGAACGTCTTCTCCTGATGGATGCGAGGCAGCTAACCTACGAAATAAAAGATCGCCGTCTGGGTGCTTGCACGGCCCTGGTGTTATCGTATGGAGCTGCGGGAGATAAGTTTCTGCAGTTACTGGGGACGAATCATGGGTTCATTATTTTCAACCAGAAAGGAAGCGAGCAAACAAAGAATGATGACATTCACGGTAACTTTCTGTAGCCATGTATTTTGTGAATATGTTAACTTTGTACTTTATGAGGGTGTTCATTTTGTGCTTTATGAGCATTTTCACCTTCGTCGTGGCGTGCTTGCTTTTGGCGTGACACTGCAGACGGACAATACGCGACCACACACATCACAGTCTCTGGCTGAAACGATCCCGAAATCTGCATTTCGAGTGTCTTTCACACTTCCACCTTATTTGGTAGTTCACTTACCGAGGAGTTGTCCTATCTTTGGACCCTTTCAGGGGACTCCTGGTGCAAACAAATATATTTACAATCGATGAGGTGAAAACTGCGAGGGATGCATGTTGTGTCTGATGTCAACGATCTCGTAGAATCAACACTCACTTCAAGCAATGGCGGCTATGATCGAGGTAAAAGTAAAGAGCCCGTCACACCAAGTGGCGTATAGGGAATATGGTGTAGTGAACATAATTTCTATAGACCTTCGGCGCATGATTTGATGACCGCCACATGTCGGTATTACGCCAGTGTCCTTTTGCTTTCCTAGAAAAAAAGTCCGGTACCCATTTTAAGGTTGGGTGAACCCGGAAGAAGTCGATCAGGATCGAACTCTACCTCTAATCCTTTGTAGTCCAGTTGAGTAACCACTGAGCTATTGCGGCTCTCTCAATGATCAAGGTGGGGGTGGCGTTATTTTAGAAAGTGTGAATCAAACTCATTATTATGTACTTGCATTTTGTCATTATTAGGTTAAATACAAAAATAAAAAAAACTCAATTCAAATGTTAAGTATTATATGGCTGTGAAACATGGAGAACAACAAAATTGACAATCACGAAGATACAGACTTTCATTAATGGATGCTTACGCAGAATAAAAGGATGGAAATGGCAGGACAAAATCACTAACATAGAATTATGGAAATGTACCAGTCAAATACCAGTGGATAAAGAGATACAGCGAAGACGATGGCGCTGGATAGGACACACACTGCGGAAGCATCTGAGAGTATTACGCAACAGGCCCTTTTGGAATCCCCAGGGGAAAAGACAAAGAGGAAGACCAAGGAATTCTTGGAGAAGACAGATAGAAGCAGAGATGAAGATGATGCGGAAGACATGGAATGATCTTAAAAGAATGACAAAAAGCAGAATGACTTGGAAAGTGTTTGTTGAAGACCTATGCTCCAATGGGAGCTAAAAAGGTAGAAGAAGCATTTTGTCATTAAAATAACGAAGATTACTTTTCAACTCCCCGTAGTATTTTCGAAGGTCCATACGTCTGTGTGTTTATCTGTTCTGGTTTTGATATCATCAACCCATTTAATCTCTATGTCAGTCTCTTCATTTTTATTCACTTACGTTTCCATATCTTGTGACAAAATGCCTCTACTAGCAATCTTATTTTGAACCAATGAAAGAATGATTTCTAATGATATATATTGTTGGTGACGAGAAACGCACTCGTTTGTAATGTGAGCTGACGCTGAACGTCTAAGGAAAACATCAATTTCAATGGATTGTATTTTCTCTCTTCGTTCAGTAGTTCCACTTTCACTGGCATATAATTAGAATATTTCATGTTACCAGTTGTTTCTGTGTGTGTGTGTAGTCTCATCTTGTATTCAATGGTGGTTATTTAGTCTAGTCAAACTGTCTAGACTTGTTCATGCATCTACTGTCTGTGATATTCTAGTTTAGTAGGCTGTTATGTCTTTTAACAAGCCCCAAAAATCCCATTTGTCTTGTTTGAATTAAGTACAACATAACCTATCTGAAATGATGATGTGGTCGGTACACCGGAATGACAAACGTGTTAGACTTAACTATAATTTATACTGTGGATCAAACAGCAGAGATGAGATGTCAAAGAGATAATTCTGTACCAACTGAAGCATAAGATAGCGGCACATATTGTTGTTTTATGTTATCTACCATGATAGTTCACTTTATACATGGAGCAGGCTTATTAAGATAATAAAGAATAACGACGTTTTATCATCGCCATGTAGAAATAACAACATCAGATATCCATGTGATATCGCTGGCTAAACGACTAGGAGAGGTTCCAGAATTATTTAACAGGAATCAACTACAGATGCAGAGGTTATACAATGGCATTGGCGGGTAAGAAAACGAATATTATGATAATTTAAAAAAGTAAAGTACCCCCGTCACGCTGAGTGGCGTATAGGGTGTTAGTGACCACAAATCTTACAGATCTTCAGCACATGATTTTTGGGGTAATGTGGTCGGTATTACGCCCGTGCCGCTTTGCTTTCCCAGAAAAAAAATCCGGTACCATTAAAGGCTGGGTGAACCCGGAAGCCGTCGGTTGGGATCGAACCCTACCTCTTGTCCTTTGTAGTCCAGTTCACTAACCACTGAGCTATTGCGGCTCCCATAACACGATAATAAAGAAATATAAAGCACAAAGCTTGCAAAGTCTGTATTACAATAAATGGAGAAAATGTGAAAGTTCAGCAATATAAATACTTCTTTCCTTCTTCATTTACCTTACAGCGTCGAGGAGAGATATAGTTAATATGGTCTTTTCTTTTGCTCTTCTGTTCGTCTTTGGCATAAGGACGGCATAGAATCTTTTATGTGAGTATAATATAGAACTTTTGATGCAAGGATGACATAGAACTTTTAATGCAAAGACGGCATAGAAACGTTTATGCAAGGACGGCATCGAACCTTCGATGCAAGGATGGTACAGAACTTTTATTGTAAAAAAGTCATAGAACTTTTGATGCAGGGATGGATAAAGCATGTAATGTAAGGACGGCACATAACCGTTGATGCAAGGACGGCGCTAACCGTTGATGATGCAAGGACGGCGCTAACCGTTGATGTAAGGACGGCACATAACCCTTGATGCAAGGACGGCACATAACCGTTGATGCAAGGACGGCGCTAACCGTTGATGATGCAAGGACGGCGCTAACCGTTGATGATGCAAGGACGGCACATAACCCTTGATGATGCAAGGACGGCGCTAACCGTTGATGATGCAAGGACGGCGCTAACCGTTGATGATGCAAGGACGGCGCTAACCGTTGATGATGCAAGGACGGCACATAACCCTTGATGATGCAAAGACGGCGCTAACCGTTGATGATGCAAGGACGGCGCTAACCGTTGATGATGCAAGGACGGCGCTAACGTTGTTGATGATGCAAGGACGGCACATAACCGTTGATGATGCAAGGACGGCGCTAACCGTTGATGATGCAAGGACGGCGCTAACCGTTGATGTAAGGACGGCACATAACCCTTGATGCAAGGACGGCACATAACCGTTGATGCAAGGACGGCGCTAACCGTTGATGCAAGGACGGCGCTAACCGTTGATGATGCAAGGACGGCGCTAACCGTTGATGATGCAAGGACGGCGCTAACCGTTGATGATGCAAGGACGGCGCTAACCGTTGATGATGCAAGGACGGCACATAACCGTTGATGCAAGGACGGCACATAACCGTTGATGCAAGGACGGCACATAACCCTTGATGCAAGGACGGCACATAACCGTTGATGCAAGGACGGCACATAACCGTTGATGCAAGGACGGCGCTAACCGTTGATGATGCAAGGACGGCGCTAACCGTTGATGATGCAAGGACGGCGCTAACCGTTGATGCAAGGACGGCACATAACCGTTGATGCAAGGACGGCGCTAACCGTTGATGATGCAAGGACGGCACATAACCGTTGATGCAAGGACGGCGCTAACCGTTGATGATGCAAGGACGGCACATAACCGTTGATGCAAGGACGGCACATAACCGTTGATGCAAGGACGGCGCTAACCGTTGATGATGCAAGGACGGCGCTAACCGTTGATGATGCAAGGACGGCACATAACCGTTGATGCAAGGACGGCGCTAACCGTTGATGATGCAAGGACGGCGCTAACCGTTGATGCAAGGACGGCGCTAACCGTTGATGCAAGGACGGCGCTAACCGTTGATGATGCAAGGACGGCGCTAACCGTTGATGCAAGGACGGCGCTAACCGTTGATGATGCAAGGACGGCGCTAACCGTTGATGCAAGGACGGCACATAACCGTTGATGCAAGGACGGCGCTAACCGTTGATGATGCAAGGACGGCACATAACCGTTGATGCAAGGACGGCGCTAACCGTTGATGCAAGGACGGCACATAACCGTTGATGCAAGGACGGCACATAACCGTTGATGCAAGGACGGCGCTAACCGTTGATGCAAGGACGGCACATAACCGTTGATGCAAGGACGGCGCTAACCGTTGATGCAAGGACGGCGCTAACCGTTGATGCAAGGACGGCGCTAACCGTTGATGCAAGGACGGCATAGATTAATGATGACTGAAGTAGGTCTAGTTTCATATTGAAGCTATTTCTGAGGGGTGAGTTTGGTGTCTCTGTAACGGTGGGGCTAGGGTGTTCTCCTGGCATTCTAAAGTAGAGTCCTATGTAGAGTCCCACTTTGAGTCCCCTTTAGAGTCCCACTTTGAGTCCCATGTAGAGTCCCACTTTGAGTGCCCTTTAGAGTCCCACTTTGAGTCCCATGTAGAGTCCCACTTTGAGTGCCCTTTAGAGTCTCACTTTGAGTCCCCTTTAGAGTCTCACTTTGAGTCCCATGTAGAGTCCCACTTTGAGTGCCCTTTAGAGTCTCACTTTGAGTCCCCTTTAGAGTCTCACTTTGAGTGCCCTTTAGAGTCTCACTTTGAGTGCCCTTTAGAGTCTCACTTTGAGTCCCCTTTAGAGTCTCACTTTGAGTCCCCTTTAGAGTCTCACTTTGAGTGCCCTTTAGAGTCTCACTTTGAGTCCCCTTTAGAGTCTCACTTTGAGTCCCATGTAGAGTCCCACTTTGAGTGCCCTTTAGAGTCTCACTTTGAGTCCCCTTTAGAGTCTCACTTTGAGTCCCATGTAGAGTCCCACTTTGAGTGCCCTTTAGAGTCTCACTTTGAGTCCCCTTTAGAGTCTCACTTTGAGTCCCATGTAGAGTCCCACTTTGAGTCCCTTTAGAGTCCCACTTTGAGTCCCCTCTAGAGTCTCATTTTGAGTCCCATTTACAGTCCCACTATGAGTCCCATTTAGAGTCACAATTTGGATCCCATGTAGACCATTCTGGTATTCAGTAGTTCCTGGTTTCACCTTGTACTTTATGAGGATGTTTACCTTTTACTTTGTGAGAATGTTCATCTTTTACTTTATGTGAATGTTCATCTTTTACTTTATGTGGATGTTCACCTTGTACTTTATGTGGATGTTCACCTTGTACTTTATGTGGATGTTCATCTTGTACTTTATGTGGATGTTCATCTTGTAATTTAAGAGGATGTTCACCTTGTAATTTAAGAGGATGCTCACCTTGTAATTTAAGAGGATGTTCACCTTGTAATTTAAGAGGATGTTCACCTTGTAATTTAAGAGGATGTTCACCTTGTAATTTAAGAGGATGTTCACCTTGTAATTTAAGAGGATGTTCACCTTGTAATTTAAGAGGATGTTCACCTTGTAATTTAAGAGGATGTTCACCTTGGACTTTAAGAGGATGCTCACCTTGGATTTGTGAGGATGTTCACCTTGGATTTGTGAGGATGTTCACCTTGGATTTGTGAGGATGTTCACCTTGTACTTTAAGAGGATGTTCACCTTGGATTTGTGAGGATGTTCACCTTGGATTTGTGAGGATGTTCACCTTGGATTTGTGAGGATGTTCACCTTGGATTTGTGAGGATGTTCACCTTGGATTTGTGAGAATGTTCACCTTGGATTTGTGAGGATGTTCACCTTGGATTTGTGAGGATGTTCACCTTGGATTTGTGAGGATGTTCACTTTGGATTTGTGAGGATGTTCACCTTGGATTTGTGAGGGTGTTCACCTTGGATTTGTGAGGATGTTCACTTTGGATTTGTGAGGATGTTCATCTTGGATTTGTGAGGATGTTCACCTTGGACATTTTTAAATGTGTAAACAAAATGTTGTCGAGGACAGTGCACCACTAGACGAGTTTAGCCGTACTGTCTGTTTGTCTACCTTGATTACTTTGTTGCAGAATCTCATTCTGGAATCAGCCCATGGAAGTCGCACAAGGTCATGGCTAATTAGCTGGCCATGACATCATCAATTAGCCATAAGCCTATAACTGCTGTCACCTCATTCACTGGGGAGCCGCGATAGCTCAGTGTTTAGTGAACTGGACTACAAAGGACATGGGGTAGGGTTCGATCCCAACCGACGGCTTCCGGGTTCACCCAGCCTTAAATGGGTACCGGATTTTTTTCTGGGAAAGTAAAGCAGCACGGGCGTAATACCGACCACATTACCCCAAAAATCATGTGCTGAAGGTCTGTAAAATATAAGGTCACTAACACCATATTTCCTTATACGCCATTTGGCGTGACGGGGGTACTTTACTTTTTTTTTTAACTCATTCACTGAGCAATTCAGATCTATTGAAATGAATACTTGAATCATATATTATCAATATCAATAAGATAGTTACAGATAATATAATCATAGGTTATCTTCCCTGCACTTACTAATTACGTTGTTATTTTCGATTGTATGTCAGCACTTGTGCACATTGAAACGTATATATCACAGTTATACATGGTTGTGTATTTAAATGTTGGCGTCTTGACAGAAGTTTGGTAGCAAACAATTTTGATTAGTCAGAAGGTTGGTAGCAAGCAATCTTGATTAGTCAGAAGGTTGGTAGCAAGCAATCTTGATTAGTCAGAAGGTTGGCAGCAAGCAATCTTGATTAGTCAGAAGTTTGGTAGCAAGCAATCTTGATTAGTCAGAAGTTTGGTAGCAAGCAATCTTGATTAGTCAGAAGTTTGGTAGCAAGCAATCTTGATTAGTCAGAAGGTTAGCAGCAAGCAATCTTGATTAGTCAGACGGTTGGTAGCAAACAATTTTGATTAGTCAGAAGGTTGGTAGCAAACAATTTTGATTAGTCAGAAGGTTGGTAGCAAACAATTATGATTAGTCAGAAGGTTGGTAGCAAACAATTTTGATTAGTCAGAAGTTTGGTAGCAAGCAATCTTGATTAGTCAGAAGGTTGGTAGCAAGCAATCTTGATTAGTCGGAAGTTTGGTAAAATTGGTGTCTTATTGTGGATTCTGCTGTGCTGAACATTTTCTCTCATGGCTGAATCTGCCAATAAGATTCTCCACCACCTTCTAGTCGTGCTTCGGGAACAGATTCAACTAACGAGTAGGGATCAAAGAGTGGAGGCTACTCGGCACTCAAAGAATGCCATACTTGACGTCGGATGTTTGGGCCGAAAGGCGCAAAAATCGCAGTTTTGCTGAAAACCACAAAACAATGCATTAAGGGCGGACGATGAAGAGGAGTAGTCGCCGAGTGAGCGCGACAGCAGAAGAAGTAACTTCCCAATTATTACATCCGACATATTTCTCCTGTGTGTTACCGGGGCCTCATTATGAGGAAAGTAAAGAATAGTGACACTGTGACCTTCCAGGCATGTCGTAAGAGGCGACTAAGGAGGTTGATCGATGGCTTGACAAGCTGTCATTGTAAAAAAGTATTGTTATGGAAACAGAGCTATAAGTTTTGGAAGCAGTGATCTCTGCAATGTGTGCCATTTTGGCACGCAAGATTTCTGTTTTTTGAGATTGTGGTTTTGCCCTATGTGCCGTCTTCGGCTCGAAAGGACGATAGATAGAATATTTGTCCAATGTAAATGTGTTCTCCAAGATCAAATAAAGAAATGGGAAACCACTAGATAATCTATAAATCGACAATTAACACCTAAACTGGGACACCTGCTGCAACATCATAATATAAACTAGGACGCTCGTCAACACAGCAGGTGACTGCATAATCTGATATATACAGCGAAAGATGCCCTCACATACTACATCGGTTCACAGATGTGACTCGGCTGGAAACTGAAGGCTGGAAGTAAACAAGTAGATACGTGTGAATCTTCAGGTAGTTGAATTTGTTGTTATCTCAATAAAGGAAGAGCGGGCTCTTTGTTTTCAATGATAGGACGCTGGAATTTGAAACACACCGCGACTGTTAATGTTTGTCTACTTGTGAGATCTCAGTCAGCGAGACGTGATGATTTATAGTTGTCGTTACTTGATGGCTAATGCTAATATCCCTCGTTTTCAGGTGAGGTGATTTCTGTGTGCTAAAGAAGGGTTCTCTGGGCCGCAAGGTGCATAACACAATGCAATGCAAATGAAAAAAAAATTAGATGTAGGTATGCACTAGTTCATGATCTTGTATCATAAACTTGTATCATAATCTTGCATCATAATCTTGTATCATAAACTTATATCATAATCTTGTATAATAAATTTGTCATAAACTTGTATTATAATCTTGTATCATGAACTTGTATCATAATACTGTATCATAAATTTGTATCATAATCTTCTATCATAATCGTGTATCACACACTTATGTACAAAAGAGGTGAGATGCAGAATGGCTCAGGCGAAAGCAGCTTTCCAAAAAATGAGGAAGATACTATGCAATCCATTTTTGACAATAGAAACAAGAAAAAAGTTATTATATGTTATGTAGAGCCAGTCTTAACATATGGATGTGAATCATGAACAATAGGACAACAAGCAAGAAAGTCACTGGAGTCGGTAGAAATGTGGTTTTACAGAAGAATGTTGAAAATACCTTGGGCAGCTAAGAATAATAATGAAAACGTTCTGAAAGAGACCAAAGCAAAAAGAGAGCTAGTTTCCAATATTAGGAAGAAACAATCATCATTTTTTGGCCATGTAATGAGAAGAAAGATGGCTAAAAGAGAGATGCAAAGAGATTGAAATGCAACAAAAAGGAGATGCTAAAACTATATACAAACAAATTGAGGAATTAACAGGAAGAAAAACGCAATAAAAAATGGATGTCTAAGATCAAAGGAAGGAGAACTGTTGATTGATCAAGAAAACATAAGGGAACGATGGACAGAATACATTAAAGATCATTATAATGATGAACGAACGGAAGTAAATATAAAGGATAATGGAGAAGGACCAGAAATACTCAGAGAAGAAGTGGAGGATGCCTTGCGCAATATGAAAGCAGGCAAAGCTCCTGGACCAGATAATATAACTAAAGAAGAGATTGAAGCCATGGGTGATTTTGGGATAGAAATAATAACACATTTATTGAACGATATCTACAACAGCGGATATATACCAGACGACATGCTCAAATCAATATTCATAGCCCTACCAAAGAAATCGGGAGCGATTGAATGCGATAATCATCGCACAATAAGCCTTATGAGTCATATGACTAAAATATTACTAAGAATCATCATGCGAAGAGTGCGAAACAAAATCAGTCCAGAAATTAGCGATGAACAGTGTGGTTTTGTTAGAGATAAAGGAATAAGCAATGCCATTTATATTATAAGATCTTTAGTAGAAAGAGCCATAGAGGTGAAAACAGATCTATACCTATGTTTCATAGATTACACCAAGGCATTTGACAAAGTAAAGCACCAAGAAACAATCACAATTTTATAAAGCATAAACGTAGACAGCAAAGATCTAAGAATAATAAAGAACATGTACTGGCAACAAACAGCGGCCATAAGAACTGGAAACCAATTGGGAATGTTTCAACAAATAAAACAGGGTGTTAGACAAGGTTGTGTGCTGTCACCAGATTTGTTTAATATTTATAGTGAGATTATTTTAAGATCCATAAGGTGCATGCCTGGAATAACAATTGGAGGTCATAATATAAATAATCTAAGGTATGCTGATGATACAGTCTTAATCGCTAAGAGTGAAAATGAGTTACAAGAAATGTTGGACATTATAGTGAAATAAAGCAAAAATAAATGACTCAGCCTTAATAGCAAAAAGACAGAGGTAATGGTAACAACAAAGAAAAAGACATCACCTCAGTGCAAAATAAAGACAAGTGGATCAATATTAAAACAGGTAAATTAATTTAAATATTTGGGAACTTTGTTAAAAGAGGTGAGATGCAGAATGGCTCAGGCAAAAGCAGCTTTCCCAAAAATGAGGAAGATACTATGCAATCCATTTTTGACAATAGAAACAAGAAAAAGCGTTCTTAAATGTTATGTAGAGCCAGTCTTAACATATGGATGCGAATCATGGACAATAGGACAACAGACAAGAAAATCGCTGGAGTCTGTAGAAATGTGGTTTTACAGAAGAATGTTGAGAGTACCATGGACAGCTAAGAAGAGTAATGAAGATGTTCTGAGAGAGGTCAAAGCAAAAAGAGAGCTAATTTCCAATGTTAGGAAGAAACAATCATCATTTATTGGCCATGTAATGAGAAGAGAACAACTGGAATATATTGTAACAACTGGGAAAATTGAGGGACGAAGAAGCAAAGAGAAAAGATACCAGACAGCTTAAGAGAATGGTTTGGCAGATTGTCAACAACAGAAATGATAAATAGCTGCCGAAATCGAAAGTTGTGGAGAGACATGATCACCTATGCCAGTTGGTCCGATACTTGATGATGATGAATGAGAAGAAAACAGCTGGAATATATTGTAACAAGTGGGAAAATTGATGGACGAGGAGATAGAGGGAAGCAAAGAGAAAAGATACCAGACAGCTTAAGAGAATGGCTTGACAGAAGGTCAACAACAGAAATGATAAATAAGACTTCCGGGGAATATGGCGCCCTGTTAGCTTGCCTCTTCCGAAGACTCACAGATAAGTGCTGTTTTCCAGTGAACTTTTCTGTTTATTTGTTTGTTTTTATTGATATTTCAAGGGATCATGTGATTGTACGCGCTTTCTATTTGATGTAAATCACTTTTCTTCTTTTGATTTATTGCATTTTGTTACATATTTTCCTTATTTCATCACTCATCCTTGTTGACTGCACTATTGAACGCGTTTAAAAAAATGGCGGTTTGTTTACGCCAGTCTGTCGTCAAGGACGCGTAATTCATTCAATTTGTGGAAGGCTCTCAGTGTATCCGCGTGCTGTAGAGATATTTACTGGAGTTGGCCAGTTTATAACGTGGAAACGGGTTCTGGACCGTGCTACTGAGTAAGTGCACGTGAGTCTAGACCATCCAAAGCATCAACGTTCAACGACGTTCATCATGACGACCGTAAGTGTCAGTTTTCAGATGCAGCCCAAACGACATCATCGAAAAAGGAAAACTCGACGGGGTAAGAGAGGTGGCATTAAACTGTCAAAGTGTGGGAGGCTAGGCCTAAAGTATGTGCGCGTTACTTATTGGAATTGTGGGGCCATTAAACCATCTATGGACATGTTCGTAGTGCAATGATGATGACCCGCAAATAACTCAATGAAAAATAACTGTCGTGATCGAAAGTTGTGGAGAGACATGATCACCTACGTTAGCAGGCTTGGTACGTGATGATGATGATAATAAACTTGTATCATAATCTTGTATCATAAACTTGTATCATAATCTTGTATCATAATCTTGTATCATAATCTTGTATCATAAACTTGTATCATAAACTTGTAATCATAATCGTCCAGACGGTAAAGTGTAGTGACTGTAAACATGTCCATCAACATTATGACTTCGAGCTGTGATATCTGCCTTCTACTTTCTCTTAATTACAAACTGAAATTGTTCGAACACTGTAATAAGGAAGCTAAACCAAACAGCATCAAAGCTTTTGGTCCCAAAACATAGGGACAGAAGGCAAGAGGAAGAATAAAGACGGGATGGATAGATGGAATACAAGATGTATCATCTGGTCGCACATCCATTTGCTGACTTTTGCATTCACGACAGTCCGTCTGAAAGAATCTGTGACCTTAGCCAGATCTTCTACTTCTTTAGTCATGTTCTGGGTCTCTCTGATGATCTGAAACCACGTTGATCTTGGTCTGCCCCTGACGCAGTAGGACAAACCATTTCTGTCCAAAGAGCTCCGAGATACACGCAGAGACAACACTACCCCACAAGGGAAATGATCAAAAAGAGCAAGCAATCTACAGCCGTCAGGTCATGTTACACATTCCTTCTTTCTCGTGTCATGCTTCAAGGCAACAGCAGACGGATAAAATAAGACAGATTGAGGATGTAGCCAATCACCTATTTGTCATGTTATTGTTCTTCTACAAAGTTTGTTCTATTTTGTCCGGTGCTTGCTACATCCTTCACAATGTGCCTCAAGTCTGGCCCATAATGTCTCTTTCCACTACCTTCCACCAGGTTAGCATTGGTCTCCATTTTTTTGTTTGCCATCTCTGGAGTCCACTGCCAGGCTGTTCATGTGATTACTTATGGCTATTATCCATCCACATTTGTATGTGTTTCTGTATGTCGGTCAGTCTGTCTACGTGTATGTCGGTCAGTCTGTATACGTGTATGTCGGTCAGTCTGTCTACGTGTGTATGTTGGTCAGTCTGTCTACGTGTATGTCGGTCAGTCTGTATACGTGTATGTCGGTCAGTCTGTCTACGTGTATATCGGTCAGTCTGTATATGTGTATGTCGGTCAGTCCATCTATGTGTGTATGTCGGTCAGTCCATCTATGTGTGTATGTCGGTCAGTCCATCTATGTGTGTATGTCGGTCAGTCCATCTATGTGTGTATGTCGGTCAGTCCATCTATGTGTGTATGTCGGTCAGTCCATCTATGTGTGTATGTCGGTCAGTCCATCTATGTGTGTATGTCGGTCAGTCCATCTATGTGTGTATGTCGGTCAGTCTGTATACGTGTATGTCGGTCAGTCCGTCTATGTGTGTATGTCGGTCAGTCCATCTATGTGTGTATGTCGGTCAGTCCGTCTATGTGTGTATGTCGGTCAGTCCGTCTATGTGTGTATGTCGGTCAGTCCATCTATGTGTATATGTCGGTCAGTCCATCTATGTGTGTATGTCGGTCAGTCCATCTATGTGTGTATGTCGGTCAGTCTGTCTACGTGTATGTCGGTCAGTCTGTCTACGTGTATGTCGGTCAGTCTGTCTACGTGTATGTCGGTCAGTATATCCGACTTCAGGTCCTAGCACATGGAGAACCACAACAAAAAAAACAAATTTAAAAAAATGACACAGCAACTTTCGAAGAAGAGTTGATGCCAAAATCAGAACACAAAAGACGAAAGTAAATAAGGCCAGGCACCACAAATGTATTTTGTTCATTCTTCAGTCGAATTGGCAGATTCAGTCATGGGAGAAGCTACTGAGTATAACAAGATCTAGCATAAAGACACTAATATATCTACCAAACTACTGACAATGGATTGCTACCAACCGTCTGGCAAGACGATAAATATCATCCCAGCCAATCAATCATTCAACACTATTAGTTACAATAACAGAAACGAGATTTAATGACATATCAATCAGGATAACTACCTCAAGAGAAGACCTCATAAAATAAAGGAAAGAAAATACAGTGATATCTTTATGTAAGCAATGGATTTTTTAAAAAAAAAGAACATAAGAGAGGAGGAGCCTTGGCCATGATATGAGATTACTTATTGAACATATTAAGAGCTTTCTTAATGAACATGATAAGAGCTTACTTAATGACCATGATAAGAGCTTACTTATTGAACATGATAAGAGCTTACTTATTGAACATGATAAGAGCTTACTTATTGAACATGATAAGAGCTTATTTATTGAACATGATAAGAGCTTACTTATTGAACATGAAAAGAGCTTACTTATTGAACATGAAAAGAGCCTACTTAACGACCATGATAAGAGCTTACTTATTGAACATGAAAAGAGCCTACTTAACGACCATGATAAGAGCTTACTTATTGAACATGATAAGAGATTACTTATTGAACATGATAAGAGCTTACTTATTGAACATGAAAAGAGCCTACTTAACGACCATGATAAGAGCTTACTTATTGAACATGATAAGAGCCTACTTAACGACCATGATAAGAGCTTACTTATTGAACATGATAAGAGCTTACTTATTGAACATGATAAGAGCTTACTTATTGAACATGAAAAGAGCCTACTTAACGACCATGATAAGAGCTTACTTATTGAACATGAAAAGAGCTTACTTATTGAACATGAAAAGAGCCTACTTAACGACCATGATAAGAGCTTACTTATTGAACATGATAAGAGCTTACTTAACGACCATGATAAAAGCTTACGTAATGAACATAAGAACCTTCTTCTTGATCATGATAATAGCTTACTTATTGAACATGGTAAGTGCCTAAATATTGAACATGATAAGGGGTTTCTTAATTAACATGATAAAAGCTTTCTTAATGATCATGATAAGAGCTTACTAATTGAAAATGTTAAGAACTTACTTTTTTAGGATGATAAGAGCCTACTTATTGAACCTGATAAGAGCATACTTATTGAACATGATTAGAGTCGACTTAATGAGCATGGTAAGAGCTGACTTATTAAACATGATAAGAGTCTACTTAATGAGCATTGTAAGAGCTTACTTATTGAACATGATAAGAGTCTACTTAATGAGCATGGTAAGAGCTTTCTTAATGAACATGATAAGAGCTTACTTAATGACCATGATAAGAGCTTACTTATTGAACATGATAAGAGCTTACTTATTGAACATGATAAGAGCTTACTTATTGAACATGATAAGAGCTTACTTATTGAACATGATAAGAGCTTACTTATTGAACATGAAAAGAGCTTACTTATTGAACATGAAAAGAGCCTACTTAACGACCATGATAAGAGCTTACTTATTGAACATGAAAAGAGCCTACTTAACGACCATGATAAGAGCTTACTTATTGAACATGATAAGAGATTACTTATTGAACATGATAAGAGCTTACTTATTGAACATGAAAAGAGCCTACTTAACGACCATGATAAGAGCTTACTTATTGAACATGATAAGAGCCTACTTAACGACCATGATAAGAGCTTACTTATTGAACATGATAAGAGCTTACTTATTGAACATGATAAGAGCTTATTTATTGAACATGAAAAGAGCCTACTTAACGACCATGGTAAGAGCTTACTTATTGAACATGAAAAGAGCTTACTTATTGAACATGAAAAGAGCCTACTTAACGACCATGATAAGAGCTTACTTATTGAACATGAAAAGAGCCTACTTAACGACCATGATAAGAGCTTACTTATTGAACATGATAAGAGCTTACTTATTGAACATGATAAGAGCTTACTTATTGAACATGATAAGAGGTTACTTATTAAACATGAAAAGAGCCTACTTAACGACCATGATAAGAGCTTACTTAATGAACACGATAAGAGCCTATTTATTGAACATGATAAGAGCTTACTTAATGAACATAAGAGCCTACTTAATGACCATGATAAGAGTTTACTTATTGAACATGATAAGAGCATACTTAATGACCATGATAAGAGCTTAATTATAGAAAATGATGTAAGCCTACTTAATAACCATGATGAGAGCTAACTTATTTGAACATGATAAGAGCTTACTTAATGAACATAACACCCTACATAATGACCATGATAAGAGCTTTCTTAATGATCATGATAAGAGCTTACTTAATGAACATGATAAGAGCTTACTTAATGAACATGATAATAGCTTACTTATTGAACATGATAAGAGCTTACTTAATGAACATAAGAGCCTACTTAATGACCATGATAAGAGTTTACTTATTGAACATGATAAGAGTTTACTTAATGAACATGATACGAGCTTACTTATTGAATATGATAAGAGCTTACTTAATGAACATAAGAGCTTACTTAATGACTATGATAAGAGCTTTTTTATTGAACATGATAAGAGTTTACTTAATGAACATGATACGAGCTTACTTATTGAATATGATAAGAGCTTACTTAATGAACATAAGAGCCTACTTAATGACCATGATAAGAGTTTACTTATTGAACATGATAAGAGTTTACTTAATGAACATGATACGAGCTTACTTATTGAATATGATAAGAGCTTACTTAATGAACATAAGAGCTTACTTAATGACTATGATAAGAGTTTACTTAATGATGATGATAAGAGCTTATTTATTGAACATGATAAGAGCTTACTTAATTACAATGATAAGAGCTTATTTATTGAACATGGTAAGAACCTACTTTTTCAGCATGATAAGAGCATACATATTGAACAAATGATAAGAGTCTACTTAAAGACCTTGATAAGAGCTTACTTATTGAACATGATAAGAGTTTCCTTAATGAACATAATAAGGGCATACTTATTGAACATGATAAGATCCTACTTAATGAGCATGATAAGAGCTTACTTATAGAACATAATAAGAGCTTACTTACTGAACATTTTAAGAGCATACTTAATGACCATGATAAGAGCCTTCTAAGTGAAAATGACAAGAGCCTACTTAAAAATAATAAGAGCTTACTTATTGAACATAATATGAGCCTACTTACAGACCATGATAAAAGCTTACGTAATGAACATAAGAACCTTCTTCTTGATCATGATAATAGCTTACTTATTGAACATGGTAAGTGCCTAAATATTGAACATGATAAGGGGTTTCTTAATTAACATGATAAAAGCTTTCTTAATGATCATGATAAGAGCTTACTAATTGAAAATGTTAAGAACTTACTTTTTTAGGATGATAAGAGCCTACTTATTGAACCTGATAAGAGCATACTTATTGAACATGATTAGAGTCGACTTAATGAGCATGGTAAGAGCTGACTTATTAAACATGATAAGAGTCTACTTAATGAGCATGGTAAGAGCTTACTTATTGAACATGATAAGAGTCTACTTAATGAGCATGGTAAGAGCTTACTTATTGAACATGATAAGAGTCTACTTAATGAGCATGGTAAGAGCTTACTTATTGAACATGATAAGAGCTCACTTATTGAACCTGATAAGAGCATACTTATTGAACATGATTAGAGTCGACTTAATGAGCATGGTAAGAGCTCACTTATTAAACATGATAAGAGCTCACTTATTGAACCTGATAAGAGCATACTTATTGAACATGATTAGAGTCGACTTAATGAGCATGGTAAGAGCTTACTTATTGAACATGATAAGAGCATACTTATTGAACATGATTAGAGTCGACTTAATGAGCATGGTAAGAGCTGACTTATTAAACATGATAAGAGTCTACTTAATGAGCATGGTAAGAGCTTACTTATTGAACATGATAAGAGTCTACTTAATGAGCATGGTAAGAGCTTACTTATTGAACATGATAAGAGTCTACTTATTGAGCATGGTAAGAGCTTACTTATTGAACATGACAAGATTCTACTTAATGAGCATGGTAAGTGCTTACTTATTGAACATGATAAGAGTCTACTTAATGAGCATGATAAGAGCTTACTTATTGAACATGATAAGAGTCTACTTAATGAGCATGATAAGAGCTTACTTATTGAACATGATAAGAGCTTACTCATTGAACATGATAAGAGCTTACTTTTTGAACATAATAAGAGCTTACTTATTGAACATGATAAGAGTCTACTTAATGACCATGATAAGAGCTTACGTATTGAACATGATAAGAGCTTACTTATTGAACATGATAAGAGTCTACTTAATGACCATGATAAAAGCTTACTTATTGAACATGATAAGAGCTTACTTATTGAACATGATAAAAGTCTACTTAATGAGCATGATAAGAGCTTACTTATTGAACATGATAAGAGTCTACTTAATGTACATTATAAGAGCATACTTATTGAACATGATAAGAGTCTACTTAATGACCATGATAAGAGCTTTCTTATTGAACAGGATAAGAGCCTACAGGATTTATTGAACATGAAAAGAGCTTACTTAATGAACATGATAAGAACCTTCTTAATGAACATGATAAGAGCTTACTTAATGAACATGATAAGAGCTTACTTAATGAACATGATAAGAGGTTACTTAATGAACATGATAAGAGCTTACTTATTGATGATGATAAGAGCCTTCTTATTGAACAAGAAAAGAGCCTACTTAATGAACATGTTAAGAGCCTACTTATTGAACATGATAAGAGCCTACTTTATAAACATAATAAGAGCCTACCTATTGAACATGATAAAAGCTTACTTAATGAACATGATAAGAGCCTACTTATTGAACATGGTAACATCCTACTTTGTGTTCATGATAAGAGCTTACTTATTGAACATGATAAGAGTTTACTTAATGAACATGATAAGAGCCTACTTATTGAACATGATAAGAGCCTACTTAATGACCATGATAAGAGTCTTCTTAATAAACATAATAAGAGCTTACTTAATGAACATGATAAGAGCCTACTTATTGATCATTATAAGAGCTTACTTAATGAACATGATAAGAGTCTACTTATTGAACATGATAAGAGCCTACTTATTGAGCATGATAAGATCCATGATAAGTTCAGACAATAAGGTCTGCAGACGATAAGTTCACTCAATAAGTTCTGCTGATGGTAAGTTCAATCAAAAAGGTCTTCAGAAACGTGCCATGGTGTTTGACAACACAATCAGCTATAGACAACACATATGTTACGATTCCCTTGCTCTGGAGAAAGAAGAACAGAGTTCCGTTGATCTAGTTTATGGAAGAAGAACACAGTTCCGGTGATCTAGTTTATGGAAGAAGAACACAGTTCCGTTGATCTAGTTTATAAAAGAAGAACACAGTTCCGGTGATCTAGTTTATGGAAGAAGAACAGAGTTCCGTTGATCTAGTTTATGGAAGAAGAACAGAGTTCCGTTGATCTAGTTTATGGAAGAAGAACAGAGTTCCGTTGATCTAGTTTATGGAAGAAGAACACAGTTCCGGTGATCTAGTTTATGGAAGAAGAACACAGTTCCGGTGATCTAGTTTATGAAAGAAGAACAGAGTTCCGGTGATCTAGTTTATGGAAGAAGAACAGAGTCCCGGTGATCTAGTTTATGAAAGAAGAACAGAGTTCCGGTGATCTAGTTTATGGAAGAAGAACAGAGTCCCGGTGATCTAGTTTATGAAAGAAGAACAGAGTTCCGGTGATCTAGTTTATGGAAGAAGAACAGAGTCCCGGTGATCTAGTTTATGAAAGAAGAACAGAGTTCCGTTGATCTAGTTTATGGAAGAAGAACAGAGTTCCGGTGATCTAGTTTATGGAAGAAGAACAGAGTTCCGGTGATCTAGTTTATGGAAGAAGAACAGAGTTCCGTTGATCTAGTTTATGGAAGAAGAACAGAGTTCCGGTGATCTAGTTTATGGAAGAAGAACAGAGTTCCGGTGATCTAGTTTATGGAAGAAGAACAGAGTTCCGTTGATCTAGTTTATGGAAGAAGAACAGAGTTCCGTTGATCTAGTTTATGGAAGAAGAACAGAGTTCCGGTGATCTAGTTTATGAAAGAAGAACAGAGTTCCGGTGATCTAGTTTATGAAGAAGAACGCACTGCTCTCATTTATCATTTGACAGTGACTTTTGACACATGCCAAGCCCATGAATGACATATGCATGCAATAAATTGACTACCATTTTCACGTGATTAGCAGATGCAGCTTTGTCATTGAAGCGCCATCTCCTGCCCACGAATGTTTAAATATGATAAATGTAGTTAAATATGATACATGTAGTTAAATATGATACATGTAATTAAGTATGATAAATTGTAGTTAAATGTGATACATGTAATTAAATATGATACATGTAGTTTAATATGATAAATGTATTTAAATATAATAAATGCAGTTAAATATGATACATGTAATTAAGTATGAGAAATTGTAGTTAAATATGATACATGTAGTTAAATATGATACATATAGTTAAATATGATACACGTAGTTAAATATGATAAATGTAGTTAAATATGATACATGTAATTAAGTATGAAAAATTGTAGTTAAATATGATACATGTAGTTAAATATGATACATATAGTTAAATATGATACAAGTAGTTAAATATGATACACGTAGTTAAATATGATAAATGTAGTCAAATATGATAAATATAATTAACTTTGATAAATAAACAGGTTGTTAGACAAGTTGTTTGTTGTTAAGAAAATTATTTAATATGTATATTGAGATTATTTTAAGATCCTTCAGGAGCATGTCTGGAATAACAATTGAAGGTCATAATATACATTACCTAAGGTATGCTGGTGATACAGTCTTAATCGCTAAGAGTGAAAATGAGTTACAAGAAATGTTAGATATTATAGTGAAGGAAAGTAAAAATAAAGACATAAGTAATGAAAGCAGCAAAGAAAAAGACATCACCGCAGTGCACAATAAAGACAAGTGGAACAATATTAAAACAGGGAAATGAATGTAAATATCTGGGAACAATGTTAACCTGAGATGGTAGATGTACAACAGAGATGAGATGCAGAATAGCTCAGACAAAAGCAGCTTTCCAAAAATGAGGATGATACTGTGCAATCCATTTTTGACAATTGAGACATGAAAACAAGTTCGTAGAGCCAGTCTTAACATATGGATGTGAATCATGGACAATAGGACAAGGGAAATATCCACTGGAGGCTGTAGAAATGTGGTTTTACAGGAGAATGTTGAGAATAACATGGACAGCTATGAAGAGTAATGAAAACGTTCTGAAAGAGGCCAAAGCAAAAACACAGCTAATTTAATGGCTTGGCAAAAGGCCAACAACAGAAATGATAAATAACTGTCGAGATCGAAAGATCTGGAAAGACATGATCACCTACGTCAGCAGACATGTACACGAAGATAATAACATCGCCACCATGATATTACACAATTATATATTTTAAATGCATTACATCTCAATCATGGTATTACATCATTATTGTCCTGTATTACATCGCCACAATGCTTGAACGATGGAAGGGCAATAAGAATGGCCACTCGAACAGGGGACTCTGATAGTGTCATAGACTGGTGTGTTCCACCTTCGCACCGGTTTGCAGGTGGAGTGCACTGGGTTCCACGGAAGTGATCACTATCCATGTGTCCTCCTAATTGATAAAAGCAGAAATAAAAGCCAGAAAAGAAAGCTCCACACATTCAACTACGAGAAAACGGACCAGAACGTCATTATCAAAATCAGACATAGGAAACAGAGCGCCCCTCGTAGGAGGCAGGAGAGATGGACGTAGCCACCCTGGTGGAACGTTGATGTCGAGGAAGCTTGGCGGAGCAAGAGACAAACGGTCAAGACATGGCAGAAAGCCAGAAGGAATGGAAGAACACAACCTGAGCTCTCAAAGCGTCTGAAAGTAGAGGTCGACCAAAAATGATGCACTTTAAACTATGCGCTAAGCAGGCTAAGGATGCCAAATGGGATGACTTCTGTAAAAAAGTGTGCTCTGAAAAATCGTTCGCCACATTCTGGCGTCTTCATCAGTGCATGAATGACACAACACGACACAGAAGCATACCAGACTTTCAGAGCACAGGCCGGATATGGCACAAATCTGATGAGAGCAAAGGGAAGGCCCTGCTTGCCCGCTACATTGAGCAGACGGACCAAAGAAATGAGGCTGTAAGAATGAGGATACGGGATCGAGGTCAAAATTGTGTAAGGATGTAGGGCTGGGAGAAGATCTCACAATCACAATCGATACCATTCGCACGACACTTAAAAGGTCACACAACACTGCTCTTGTCCAGATGGTGTTCGGTACGATGACATAGGCGATTTAGCTGACGACAACTTGACAAAACTGGCCAATGAGTTTAATGCCAGTATTCGGAGTGGCCAGATTAAGGAGGAGTGGCTACACAGCTACTTACTACCGCTACCGAAGCCAAACAAGGACCATTCTCAGATCAGTGCCTACAGAATCATCACAATGAAGAACACTGCGGGCAAGCTGCTGGAGAAAATAGTTGCCCGTGTCCTCACCTGTCACCTTGAACAGAAACGCGTATTCTCACCCACACTCGGAAGTTATAGATATAACAAAGAGACATGGCGCAATCTTTGCCTATGACGTGTTCGAGGGCTTCCACAGACGAGATGAGACATGTGCTGCTGCTATAGATCTGGAGGATGCATACACCAGGGTACCATTTGAATATTTCATGCTTATGCTCCTCAAACTGGCGGTGCACCCCTTCCTCATTAGATAGATCGCCGCGGCAATGTTTCAGAGGAAGGTGATACTCAGATGTGGAAGTTGGTCTTCCGAGCCAACATCCATTTGTCCAGGGCTGCCACAAGGCTCACCATCATCACCAGTTCTATTTAACGTGTACACAATAACGATTATGGAACAACAGCTGGATGGGAGGGGAAGAACTATGACTTTTGCTGATAATATTCTGGTATATCGACAGGGAAAAGACAGACGGGGAATCGCCTCCACAATGCAAGACGAACTCGATCGCATTTCTTCCTGGTGTGGGGTTTCAGGTGCATTGGTTAATCCTAATAAAGCTTCAGTTTCATGGTTCTCCCTTAACAATCATATTGTTAATACGACCACACCGGTAGGACAGGTTTGCTAGCTGCGCTGTCGTTGAGGACGGGCAACCAATGGATCGGGCGGACATCATCAATGCCCTCCGAGATGTGGGAAGAGCACATGACTTCGACAAACACAGATCCACGTCACTTCTTCGGATGATAGAAATTGGAGTTAAGATGGGCACAGCCAGAAATGAGAAACTTAGTGGTCGTGTAAGAAGACTTATCAACCAACATAGAACTGGAGTCGTCAGTCGCTGGACACTGAGGGAATTGCTGAGGAGGGGATCTGAGCACGTATAGACATGTTCAGAGTGCAATGATGATGACCCGTAAATAGCTCAATAACATCGCCACAATGGTATTGCACCATTATTGTCCTGTATTACATCGCCACAATGGTATTGCACCATTATTGTCCTGTATTACATCGCCACAATGATATTGCGCCATTATTGCAATGTATTACATCTCCATCATTGCTATTGCACCATTATTGCCATGTATTACATCTCCATCATGCTATTGCGCCATTATTGCAATGTATTACATCTCCATCATGCTATTGCGCCATTATTGCCATGTATTACATCTCCATCATGCTATTGCGCCATTATTGCCATGTATTACATCTCCATCATGCTATTGCGCCATTATTGCCATGTATTACATCTCCATCATGCTATTGCGCCATTATTGCCATGTATTACATCTCCATCATACTATTGCACCATTATTGTCATGTATTACATCTCCATCATATTATTGCACCATTATTGCCATGTATTACATCTCCATCATTCTATTGCACCATTATTGCCATGTATTACATCTCCATCATACTATTGCACCATTATTGCCATGTATTACATCTCCATCATGCTATTGCACCATTATTGCCATGTATTACATCTCCATCATACTATTGCACCATTATTGCCATGTATTACATCTCCATCATACTATTGCACCATTATTGCCATGTATTACATCTCCATCATACAATTGCACCATTATTGCCATGTATTACATCTCCATCATACTATTGCACCATTATTGCCATGTATTACATCTCCATCATATTATTCCACCATTATTGCCATGTATTACATCTCCATCATGCTATTGCACCATTATTGTTTTGTATTACTCCACCACCATGTTATTGTACCATCATTGACTCATATTTCAACTCCATCAAGTTATTGCACTATTGTTGCCTTGTATTACATCTCCGCCATGTTATTGCACTATAGTTGCCTTGTATTACAACTCCATCATGTTATTGCACTATAGTTGCCTTGTATTACATCTCCACCATGTTATTGCACTATTGTTGCCTTGTATTACATCTCCACCATGTTATTGCACTATTGTTGCCCTGTATTACATCTCCACCATGTTATTGCACTATAGTTGCCTTGTATTACATCTCCACCATGTTATTGCACTATAGTTGCCCTGTATTATATCTCCACCATGTTATTGCACTATTGTTGCCCTCTATTATATCTCCACCATGTTATTGCACTATTGTTGCCCTCTATTATATCTCCACCATGTTATTGCACTATTGTTGCCCTGTATTACATCTCCACCATGTTATTGCACAATAGTTGCCTTGTATTACATCTCCACCATGTTATTGCACTATTGTTGCCCTGTATTATATCTCCACCATGTTATTGCACTATTGTTGCCCTGTATTATATCTCCACCATGTTATTGCACTATAGTTGCCTTGTATTACATCTCCACCATGTTATTGCACTATTGTTGCCCTGTATTATATCTCCACCATGTTATTGCACTATTATTGCCCTCTATTATATCTCCACCATGTTATTGCACTATTGTTGCCCTGTATTACATCTCCATCATGTTATTGCACTATTGTTGCCCTGTATTACATCTCCACCATGTTATTGCACTATTGTTGCCCTGTGTTACATCTCCATCATGTTATTGCACTTATGTTGCCCTGTTTTACATCTCGATCATGTTATTGCACTATTGTTGCCCTGTGTTACATCTCCATCATGTTATTACACTATTGTTGCCCTGTGTTACATCTCCATCATGTTGTTGCACTATTGTTGCCCTGTGTTACATCTCCATCATGTTTTTGCACTATTGTTGCCCTGTGTTACATCTCCATCATGTTATTGCACTATTGTTGCCCTGTGTTACATCTCCATCATGTTATTGCACTATTGTTGCCCTATGTTACATTTCCATCATGTTATTGCACTATTGTTGCCCTGTGTTACATCTCCATCATGCTATTGCACTATTGTTGCCCTGTGTTACATCTCCATCATGCTATTGCACTATTGTTGCCCTGTGTTACATCTCCATCATGTTTTTGCACTATTGTTGCCCTGTGTTACATCTCCATCATGTTGTTGCACTATTGTTGCCCTGTGTTACATCTCCATCATGTTTTTGCACTATTGTTGCCCTGTGTTACATCTCCGTCATGCTATTGCACTATTGTTGCCCTGTGTTACATCTCCATCATGTCATTGCACTATTGTTGCCCTGTGTTACATCTCCATCATGTTATTGCACTATTATTGTCCTGTATTACATCTCCATCATGTTATTGCACTATTGTTGCCCTATGTTACATCTCCACCATGTTATTGCACTATTGTTGCCCTGTATTACATCTCCATCATGTTATTGCACTATTGTTGCCCTGTGTTACATCTCCACCATGTTATTGCACTATTGTTGCCCTGTGTTACATCTCCACCAAGTTATTGCACTATTGTTGCCCTGTATTACATCTCCACAATGTTATTACAGTGTTTTTGCCCTTTTTTGCGATAATATGCTAGATACTCAAGAAAGGAAATAAAAAAGGTCACTTTCCTTTGGCCCAGAGCGGGGTCAGCTTCTGACTAGAACTAAAATAAGTGGGCGGGCTGACCAACTATATATCTCACTGACCAGGCAGTCAGGTGAGAAATAAAGAGGAAGGGTTCTAAAAATATGGATGGGGGGGAGGGTACAAGATACGTATAAACTGTGTAATCTAACTGTGTGTGTACACAACGAACAAATGTGCAAAAAAGCATGTGTACCTAACCATACATGCGTACAAGCATAAATCCGTATATATTGCCACAAAACGCACACAAGAAAACCCGAAGGTATCCAAATGTGCCAATATATATGCAGACAAATATACCAACATGTAAAGGTTCGGTAGCGCATGTGGGTAAGAAATGTGTTGTAGTTGTCGTATGTGTATGAGAGTGATATGCTCATGCTTTGGGGGACAGCGAATCCAACTGGGCAATGAAACGATTCTCAAGGGCGAACCGGCTGCCATTGCTGGAGTGACACGAGACAATGCCAGTAACTTGCATGTCAGGTTTACCACTATGGCCAGAGAAGTTGAAATTGACAGACACCGGGCTGCCAGTCTTTTGCTCAACATCGCGAAGATGCTCACAAAATCTGTCGCTCAAGCGTCGTCCTAACTCGCCCACATATGTCATCTGGCAATGCTGCAATAGTCATCTATACAGGCGGATCTGTAATACGACACTAAAGGAGTGCATGGGCATTTATAGCACGCTCTGCATGCAAAACAGTCAAAGGACACAGGTGTTGTGACCACGGGTAGCATGACGATGGAGGTGATGATAGCGACCAGGGCATTCATCTGGTTGGAGTCACAAAACTACACCCACGCCTGTATAATAAGTAATTCGATGAGCATGAAAAGGAAAGTGGAGGCGGGAAAGAGGGAATGGGAGAGTCATTGCAGAAGTCAATGATACGCAGTGTCACCCTTGTCAACGTTCCTGGATATGCGGGAGTCAGGGGCAATGAAAGCGTGGACAGGTTGGCGAGCTGTGCTGTCGTTGAAGACCGTCAACCAATAGAACAGCCAGACGTTATTAATGTCCTCCGTGATGCAAAAAGGGTACAGGATTTCGACAACCATGAGAACACGTCACTCTTAAGGATGAAAGAGATGGGAGTTAAGATGGGCACAGCAAGGAACGAGAGGCTTAGTGGGCGCATAAGAGGATATATCAATCAACATAAAGCTCTGAGTCGTCAGTCGCTGAACGGGACATGCTGAGGACGGGATCTGAGCACCTATGTACATGTTTGGAGTGCAATGATGATGACCCTCATATAACTCAATAACACATTTAGCCAACTTAACACCGTCATCCTGTTACACAACATCAGAGATAGAATCAAGATGCAACAAAGCTTGTCAAATCATTGGACAGCTATCACCACTATTGTCCAACATGATTTCCTTGGAGGCAAAACGAACACTATACAATACAATCTTCATCCCAACGTTGTGCTACGAATGCCAGACCTGGACCCTAGATGCAAGAACAATAAGAAAAATAACCTCTACCGAGATGAAATGTGTTAGACGAATGACAGGAAACAGTCTGAGAGATAAGATCAGGAATGAAGAACTGAGAAAAAAGCTAGGAATAACCCCGCCATAGAATATATAAGGAAACAACAGATAAAATGGTTTGGCCACGTGACAAGGCATAAAGATCAAAACACAACACAACGAGCCTTCAGCAAACGTTGTAAGAACACCAGACCCAAGGGTCGACCACGAAAAAGATGGGTCGATGGAATATTAGAAGCACTAGGAAACATAAGAGCAACAGAGGCAAACATAAGAGCAAAAGACCGCAAATTGTATCTCCCCTCGACGCTGAAAGGTAAAATAAGGAAGGAAAGAAGAAGATCTTGCTGTTACAACATAATTAGCCAAATTAACACCGCCATATTGTTGTTACAACATAATTAGCCAAATTAACACTGCCATTTTGTTGTTACAACATAATTAGCCAAATTAGCACTGCCATTTTGTTATTACAACATTACTGACCTGTAGTACATCGATTATTTAATGAAAATGTTGATAATCACCTGAGTTACCTGACGAATTGAGGAGTTCTTCCAAGCAATTATTGTAAAAGATAAATTCATTCGAGGATGAAATAAAACAAATGAACATTTGACAATAACTTTTACAAGTTTACAAGTGCTATAAAAGAATTAATGCTGCTTCAGTGATAATGTGTGTATGCATGCGCGAATCGTGCGTGCGTGTGCATGTATGTGCGTGTATAATTCTAGTTACCAATTCCTAGAATTGAAAATTATGCTCCAGAAAATTATATCTTTATATAGATCACCAAATGCAATTTCATCATATTTATTGTATTTCATTTTATTTCTTTTGTAATTCATCTTCTACGTGTGTGCTTGCTTCCGTTCCTCTAAGATTTGCATCTTGTTTCCTCTAAGGCACACAAATAACAATCAAAGTGGCCCCTGCACTAACAATTCAAACAAAGACTTGAGTTTTACGAGCACAACTTTCTTTTCTTACAAACACAAGATCTCAGTTTTCATTCGAAGAAGTTCAATATTAAACCTAGTACTTCCCGAGACAATACATGCTTCATAGATGTGTTTCTTGCTTCCATTAAAATCCCAATTTCCATTCCATCCACCGCCTGCCATCATCCACTGTGTGTGTTTCATTCTGTTTATTCATAAGACAGACACCTTCAGTTTTTCTTTTACTTAGTTGAAAGTGATATTCTTCTTCATATACGCTCTCCCGTACTAGAAGTCAGAATAAACAGACAAGTGACTCTTAATTGTCTGACCAGTTCGCTTTCTTAGAACTTTCCCTTTGTGTGTTTCCCGTGTGTAAAGTGCCATTATTACTTTGAAAGCCATCTCAGGTGCTTTGGGCCAAGAACAAAGATGGGATTTTTTTCAGCTCGGAGCTAGCCATAGGTTATCAGAAGGTAGCATCCGAAGTGACAGCGCGCCATATTTTCCCCTTGCTGTCCCATTACAATCTCTTTCTTCTATCCCAGTCGAGCGTCTTAAGGTTACCTCCCCTATCCATGCGCAAGAATGGATGCTCTTCGCTGTCTACTTCCGGAGAAAAAGTTTGAGTGCAATCTCTCCTAGCTTCCCGTGAACTTTCAATTTGTCCATTTGTGACCCAGCTGACCTTCAGAGGTCATGCAGGTTAGTAAAGTGGAAGGTGAAGGATGGACCGAGTACACTAAGTCACCAGTACATCGATGAATATCAAGTTGAGTGGAATTTGTTCACGGTATAAGATTTTAAATAAAACCGGACAATGTTCAAGGAGACTCTACAATAAGAACTGTCAAAGGTTAAGAAGTCCCCGCTTCTTGAGAGGCACTCTATGATTAAAAGTCCGACTTTCTTTTGTCCGATTTGTTTTTCCATTTCGTCTGGCGTATTTGTGAACAAAATTCCTGCAGAGATTTAATTGGCGAGCAAATTCTGACTTGTTAATCTGACAGGGATTTGCCTTATTAGGAGTTGCTTGTTGAGTGTTTGGGTTTAGTGGGGTGTTTCACCTACCTTTGACGTGTTGATGTTAACGGCGCTGCGGCTAGAGTTGTTACTGAGGCCAAGACGGCGATAACTGCAGTATCTCTATGATATTTATTGTAGAATATATATCATTTATAGACTGCACGGCGATAACTGCAGTATCTCTATGATATTTATTGTAGAATATATATCATTTATAGACTGCACGGCGATAACTGCAGTATCTCTATGATATTTATTGTAGAATATATATCATTTATAGACTGCACGGCGATAACTGCAGTATCTCTATGATATTTATTGTAGAATATATATCATTTATAGACTGCACGGCGATAACTGCAGTATCTCTATGATATTTATTGTAGAATATATATCATTTATAGACTGCACGGCGATAACTGCAGTATCTCTATGATATTTATTGTAGAATATATATCATTTATAGACTGCACGACGATAATACCGTACACAGAACAGCAACTTCTATAAGCATTTTTTGTGTGTATGCGGAAATGACGTAAATTATCATTTTGAGGCAGGATTTCCTGCATCAGGTGCGACATATTTGATCAGCCTTGGATATCTGGGCGTTTGTTGGTTGTTCTGAAAGTTGGTGAGATAGTGCCTAATCTTACCAGACACGGACTTGTTAAAATGAAAGAGTTCTGGTCGTATGTTGCTGCCCGGACAACATTTAACCAAATATGTAATCTCTGACAATCAATAAAACTATATTTGCAAACAAACATGTTATTTGTTTTATTATTATGTTATTATGTATTATGTTATGTTATTATGTATTATGTTATATTATTATGTATTATGTTATGTTATTATGTATTATGTTATGTAATTATGACAAGGTGACCGTTGATTATCCTGCGTGGTCAGCAAACTTGTTACATCTGTAATGGATTGTCGTGATGGCTCAGTGTGTAAGAACAAGCAAACTTCAAACTTTTAGTGATTGTTTCCTGCCTGGTCTTCGCGGAAGTAATTCTCTCTCTCTCTCTCTCTCACTATCTCTCTCTCTCTCTCTCTCCCTCACACCCATGTACACACACATACCCACACACATGTCAATACCTAACATTTCAAACGTTTTAATACGTCTCTAACATTGTCAATATCAGCGGCGCGTTATGTCAATATCTTGCGTGTGTAACACTTCAGACGTTGTGTCCATCACTTTATTAATCAATAAGTTGACCTGCAGGAGTCAACGTTACATCAGATGACTGGATACCACTACACATACACTACACATGCACTACACACACTCCCACACACACTCACATACACACACATACTAACACTCATGTAGAGTAGACGTGCCTTAAAGTAACAGACATATCTGGTTGACCCTTTGTACCAACAGTCACGACAACGACTACAAGCTGTCAGGGAGGCCGATTCATTTTCCCTCTTGTTCTTCATTCAGTTTCTCAACATCATCATTTCATCAATATTTTTGCGCACATAATACTACAGAATGTTGATACCTGGGAGTCATGACTTTGGTATGCCCAGAATCTTGACACCTGGGAGTCATGACTTTGGTATGCCCAGAATGTTGATACCTGGGAGTCATGACTTTGGTATGCCCAGAATGTTGATACCTGGGAGTCATGACTTTGGTATGCCCAGAATGTTGATACCTGGGAGTCATGACTTTGGTATGCCCAGAATGTTGATACCTGGGAGTCATGACTTTGGTATGCCCAAAATGTTGACACCTAGGACTCATGACTTTGGTATGCCCAGAATGTTGACACCTGGGAGTCATGACTTTGGTATGACCAAAATATTGAAACCTGGGAGTCATCACTTTGGTATGCTCAGAATGTTGACACCTGGGAGTCATGACTTTGGTATGCCCAGAATGTTGACACCTGGGAGTCATGACTTTGGTATGCACAGAATGTTGACACCTAGGAGTCATGACTTTGGTATGCCCAGAATGTTGACACCTGGGAGTCATGACTTTGGTATGCCCAGAATGTTGACACCTGGGAGTCATGACTTTGGTATGCCCAGAATGTTGACACCTGGGAGTCATGACTTTGGTATGCTCCTAATGTTGAATCATGAAAGTCACGACTCTGGTATGCTCAGAATGTTGACACCTGGGAGTCATGACTTTGGTATGGCCAGAATGTTGACACCTAGGAGTCATGACTTTGGTATACCCAGAATGTTGACACCTGGGAGTCATGACTTTGGTATGCACAGAATGTTGACATTTGGGAGTCATGACTTTGGTATGCCCAGAATGTTGACACCTGGGAGTCATGACTTTGGTATGACCAGAATGTTGACACCTGGGAGTCATGACTTTGGTATGCCCAGAAGGTTGATACCTGGGAGTCATGACTTTGGTATTCTCCTAATGTTGAAACATGTAAGTCACGACTCTGGTATGCTCAGAATGTTGACACCTGGGAATCATGACTTTGGTATGCCCAGAATGTTGACACCTGGGAGTCATGACTTTGGTATGCTCCTAATGTTGAAACATGTAAGTCACGACTCTGGTATGCTCAGAATGTTGACACCAAGGAGTCATGACTTTGGTATGGCCAGAATGTTGACACCTAGGAGTCATGACATTTTTCACAGTTCAGACAAAAATTGCTTCTATTTCAATCGGTGCTCATTTGCGAGACTTCGTGGAACCCATCTTGCACAAACCTTAGGCAATCCGAAAGTTTTTATAATTGCAATGTGTACTACCAATGCTGACTGACAGCACAGCCGATCAAGAAGCTTTGTATCTCTTCTTTCCGATTCTTTTATTATCTGAGCCCAGCGACTTACTGTTCTCTAGTCAACTCTTCCATACACATCACATAGGCGTTTGTGAATGTTCACAGCAGTTCCCTTCTAAAACGAGAAATTCTATCACATTTCCCTGCTTATAAATTACGTTGCTAACATACTCAATTTCAACGGTTTAGTTTAGTCGTATTATTTAAGCAATTGCAGTGCAATTTGGTGCACACAATAGATACAAGCCATGTTTATTAAAGTGTGCAAAGTTTAATGCTTCTATGTTTATTATTAGCTGAGAAAATCGATGTGGCGCATTGCCTTTTGAACGTCCCTCGTACATGCTAGATCTTGAATGTGCATTGGCTACCCAGAGTCACTAGAGAATTTCTCAAACTTCTCCTCAATCCCATGTGATATTGTCTATACCGAGTCTGTTCTTGGATGCGAACGTCGGTCACACAAGTAGCCAGCGATGGCCCTCGTCTGTGGCTCGGTAACAGATGTTCAGCAGTTATTTTATCTGAGCAACAGGTGTGCTCGCTACAAGTGCCAACTTTCCGATTCTTCATTAAATAATGCCTCGCTGTCACGTGAATCGTAATTGATGTTCCCAACTGTCATTTCCGATTGATCTCCAGAAGGTTCTCAGACCTCAAAACCAAACGAGTTAGGTTTAATTCCGAGGTAGTGTTAATGTTTCTTGTTTGCCAAGCTTGCACGAACTTTTTTCCTTCATTTCTTTTTGTCTTTTTTTATTTAAAAAGAAAAAAAAGAGGGGGAATTTTCAGAACTATTTTAAGCCTCTGAAAAGCTCCCGTCTTTCAGTAATTAATTACCCGGAAAGAAAAAGAGGGAGAGTAAGGGTAGGGTCCGTTCACCCTTTAATGTGTATGTGGTATATGGTGTAGATGCTCAATGATCAACGTACGTGTTATAGGTCGGGAAGTTAGGCCTGAGGCTAAATAAGCTACAGCTTAGTGTCTCACAATCTTAGTGGGCTTCCTAGGTTTATTTAGTTTAGCCAACTTAGTGTCTCACAATCTAAGTGGGCTTCATAGTTTTATTTAGTTTAGCCAACTTAGGGTCTCACAATCTAAGTGGGCTTCCTAGTTATTTAGTTTAGCTAACTTAGGGTCTCACAATCTAAGTGCGCTTCATAGTTTTATTTAGTTTAGCCAACTTAGGGTCTCACAATCTAAGTGGGCTTCATAGTTTTATTTAGTTTAGTCAACTTAGGGTCTCACAATCTAAGTGGACTTCATAGTTTTATTTAGTTTAGTCAACTTAGGGTCTCACAATCTAAGTGGGCTTCATAGTTTTATTTAGTTTAGCCAACTTAGGGTCTCACAATCTAAGTGGGCTTCATAGTTTTATTTAGTTTAGTCAACTTAGGGTCTCACAATCTAAGTGGGCTTCATAGTTTTATTTAGTTTAGCCAACATAGGGTCTCACAATCTTAGTGGGCTTCATAGTTTTATTTAGTTTAGCCAACTTAGGGTCTCACAATCTAAGTGGGCTTCCTAGTTTTATTTAGTTTAGCCAACTTAGGGTCTCACAATCTAAGTGGGCTTCATAGTTTTATTTAGTTTAGTCAACTCAGGGTCTCACAATCTTAGTGGGCTTCCTAGTTTTATTTAGTTTAGCCAACTTAGGGTCTCACAATCTAAGTGGGCTTCCTAGTTTTATTTAGTTTAGCCAACTTAGGGTCTCACAATCTAAGTGGGCTTCCTAGTTTATTTAGTTTAGCCAACTTAGTGTCTCACAATCTAAGTGGGCTTCATAGTTTTATTTAGTTTAGTCAACTTGGGGTCTCACAATCTAAGTGGGCTTCATAGTTTTATTAGTTTAGTCAACTTAGTGTCTCACAATCTAAGTGGCTTCATAGTTTTATTTAGTTTAGTCAACTTAGTGTCTCACAATCTAAGTGGGCTTCATAGTTTTATTTAGTTTAGCCAAATTAGTGTCTCACAATCTAAGTGGGCTTCATAGTTTTATTTAGTTTAGCCAACTTAGGGTCTCACAATCTAAGTGGGCTTCCTAGTTTTATTTAGTTTAGCCAACTTAGGGTCTCACAATCTTAGTGGGCTTCATAGTTTTATTTAGTTTAGCCAACTTAGGGTCTCACAATCTAAGTGGGCTTCATAGTTTTATTTAGTTTAGCCAACTTAGGGTCTCACAATCTAAGTGGACTTCATAGTTTTATTTAGTTTAGTCAACTTAGGGTCTCACAATCTAAGTGGGCTTCATAATTTTATTTAGTTTAGCCAACTTAGGGTCTCACAATCTAAGTGGGCTTCCTAGTTTTATTTAGTTTAGCCAACTTAGGGTCTCACAATCTAAGTGGGCTTCATAGTTTTATTTAGTTTAGCCAACTTAGGGTCTCACAATCTAAGTGGGCTTCCTAGTTTTATTTAGTTTAGCCAACTTAGGGTCTCACAATCTAAGTGGGCTTCATAGTTTTATTTAGTTTAGTCAACTTAGGGTCTCACAATCTAAGTGGGCTTCCTAGTTTTATTTAGTTTAGCCAACTTAGTGTCTCACAATCTAAGTGGGCTTCATAGTTTTATTTAGTTTAGCCAACTTAGTGTCTCACAATCTAAGTGGGCTTCCTAGTTTATTTAGTTTAGCCAACTTTGGGTCTCACAATCTAAGTGGGCTTCATAGTTTTATTTAGTTTAGCCAACTTAGGGTCTCACAATCTAAGTGGGCTTCCTAATTTTATTTAGTTTAGCCAACTTATGGTCTCACAATCTAAGTGGGCTTCCTAGTTTATTTAGTTTAGCCAACTTAGGGTCTCACAATCTAAGTGGGCTTCCTAGTTTTATTTAGTTTAGCTAACTTAGTGTCTCACAATCTAAGTGGGCTTCCTAGTTTTATTTAGTTTAGCCAACTTAGTGTCTCACAATCTTAGTGGGCTTCCTAGTTTTTTTTAGTTTAGCCAACTTAGGGTCTCACAATCTAAGTGGGCTTCATAGTTTTATTTAGTTTAGCCAACTTAGGGTCTCACAATCTAAGTGGGCTTCCTAGTTTTATTTAGTTTAGCCAACTTAGGGTCTCACAATCTATGTGGGCTTCCTAGTTTTATTTAGTTTAGCCAACTTAGGGTCTCACAATCTAAGTGGGCTTCCTAGTTTTATTTAGTTTAGCCAACTTAGGGCCTCACAATCTAAGTGGGCTTCCTAGTTTTATTTAGTTTAGCCAACTTAGGGTCTCACAATCTACGGGGGCCTCAAAGTTTCAATAAAGTTAGTTAACTTAGGGCCTCTCCAGGTCTTAATCCGATCACTCAAAGCCACCCTACTGTCCAAGAAAAATCACGTAGCTGGTTAAGGCTGGGTGAACCTAGGAGCCGTCAAACAATATTGGACACGAGTTTTTAGTAGCCCAGATTATTAACCGTTCCGGGATCTATTACCTGGAAGGAACAAAAGAATAAATGTGGAAAAGAAGGAATAATGTTGGAAAACACTATCAGACGTAATTCGTGAAATAATAATCAAAGAACGGAAATCAAGTAAAACATAGTAGCATCTAGTGTTGTATACAAGCAGAACAGATGATGCTCACACATGACGCTCGCAAGATTGTATATCGGTAGGTATGGAAACGACTTATACATAAAACAGAGGGGACAGCTTGAATAGTCAATTCTACTAAAACAATCTGCTACTTTAATACGATTCCCAACTGCTGTTTACTGTGACTGCGTTCTTTCACATGTTTTATATTGACGTGCAGGGCTTTCTTCATTTCTCTGATTCTTTTCTTTTTCAGTTTTATTTCTTCCTGTTTTCTTTACTTCTCTGTTTCTTTGCCAATCATTAACTTGGAAACCGATTTATCCATATTTAATCATTGCTTGTCTGCCTGACCATCATTTCTAGGGCCTCTCAATGATGTTTACAGTCTTCTTTCAAATCCCGGGTCGATCCCTTCAAAAGCAGGTCCGCGCTGACAAAGCCTTTTGTGATTCAACTGTCCAGCAGGCACAAAGACAGCCCTCGAGTGGTATAATGCGTGGTGAATGAGAGGTACAGAAGACGAGCTTCGTTCCTTTCCGGCGATGCCTTGACCGTTAGTCTTCTTTTTGAGTGCCAATTCTCCGTCTGACAATGGGCAGACAATTTGTCAAATTAACTTCGAATTTTATTTTTAGACTTCAAGGGTCTCATTGCAGGACACGGGTGAGGAGAATAGTTGAGAGGATCCAGAGGGATCTGTGTAGAAAGAAAATGTGGAGGCTCTCAGCTGCCCTAACAAGTATCACCGCTTTCCCTGGGCAATAATCACAGACTAAAGGGGTCAGCTTACTAAATTGATCATTAAAAACATCGCAACCGGAAGTGGACCCTTCTATTATCTACCCTCATCAGCGCACATAACGACATCAACCAATCGCAGCACAGATAACAATGGCCACAGAAGAAAGTTGGGATTTTTTTAACTAAAAAAAAAATGAAAATTTATTGTGAAGTTGACGAACTCAACATTTTGGACTTATTGAAGCATTTACTGTTGTGTATCTGCCATGTTCACACTCTCCTTTTGTAGAATTTAAGAGCGTCAATGTTGAGAAGTGACAGCTGGTGAAACAACCACAAACGTAAATAATACGCCATGTTGGTTTCTTTTTAACACGCGGTCAAATAAGTGAGACGGGTCGAATGCGGATTAAAATGTCCATATCTTCAGACAACTTTGTTCGGCTCATTTCTATCAAACTTCCCAAGTTCTAAATCCCATGAAAACTGTTATCAAGTTATCGTAAACCGTTAATTGATATTAAATTGTTACAGAGTTATAGTCGACCAATCTATGGACGGTATTAAATTGTTACAGAGTTATAGTCGACCAATCTATGGACGGTATTAAATTGTTACAGAGTTATAGTCGACCAATCTATAGACGGTATTAAATTGTTACAGAGTTATAGTCGACCAATCTATGGACGGTATTAAATTGTTACAGAGTTATAGTCGACCAATCTATGGACGGTATTAAATTGTTACAGAGTTATAGTCGACCAATCTATGGACGGTATTAAATTGTTATAGCGCTGTAGTCAACCAATCTACGGACGGTATTAAATTGTTACAGAGTTATAGTCAACCAATCTACGGACGGTATTAAATTGTTATAGAGTTATAGTCAACCAATCTACGAACGGTATTAAATTGTTACAGAGTTATAGTCAACCAATCTACGGACGGTATTAAATTGTTACACAGTTTATAGTCAACCAATCTATGGACGGTATTAATTTGTTATAGCGCTGTAGTCAACCAATCTACGGACGGTATTAAATTGTTATAGAGTTATAGTCAACCAATCTACGGACGGTATTAAATTGTTACAGAGTTATAGTCAACCAATCTACGGACGGTATTAAATTGTTACAGAGTTATAGTCAACCAATCTACGGACGTATTAAATTGTTACAGAGTTATAGTCAACCAATCTACGGACGTGTGTCACGCGTCAGTGCACAAATCATCTTTCCTCTGCGATTTACTCAAAGCCTACACCTCTTTATCGCCCGCCCTTAAAACGACGTCAAGTGGGCGTACATGCTTTGCATTGTCGTTTCCAACAGACTACGGTATCTGCACATTTCGGCCCCAGCACATCCACATTCACGCATGGCATTTTTGGTACGAGATCGCCTTCCCTCTTCCTCCTCCCCTAATCCAGTTGGCCAGGTCTGTTGCATATTGAGAAGCTTACCGCCTTGGTTCACTAACTAGACTAGTTTTGGCTGACTGATCTTCACGAATACAGTAGCTGTGAGTCTCTGAACACGTCTAGCGCATGTGATGTTGAGTCTTTAGGGCATAATTCTGCTTTCGGGGAGACAAGCTCGACTTCTAGACTTGTTACTTTACAAACAGAAAACTCGCAGTTAGTCCAGGGGAAATAACTGCACATATTTTGCGGGCAGAGCAGAGTCGCAAACAATAATGACGAACAGGGAGGTTTCCAGTATTGTAAAGAGAAGATCCGGACATATATGGATGTGTCGATAGTGTAGCGGTGATGAAGTTGACAGAACTGTTGAAAATAACATAGCAGGATATGGTGTTTCACCGTGTAATGTGAATTACAGCAGTGATGAGCTCCTGCATAGAATCAAAGTGTACTAAAGAAGTTGCTTATAGCGAATGCAAAAATGACAGATGGTATATGGTAGATAGAAGAATGTCTAGGACACGCGACAGCGAAAAATAACATCAAATACGAAAATAGGACGGGGCAAATAATACACGTTTCGACTTATAGTCTTCGTCAATAAGCAGGCTCAAATACAAGAACACGAGTTAAAAGATCACAAGAATAAACAAATAAAATACCAAATACTGATTAAATGAACAAAATAGAGATAAAATAGTGATTAAATAATAAAATAGAGATAAAATAGTGATTAAATACAAGATGAGGATAAAATGAGGAGCCTCTGTGGCTGAGTAGTTGGTGTGAACGCTTCTTTCATCAGAAGGCTTCAGATTTGACTCCCAAAAATGACGGATTTTTTGTCGTGACAACAACGCTCCGGGGTTCACCCAGCCAAAACAAATTGTACACGAGAATTTTTTTAGAAGTATAAACGACCTGGCGTGATACCGACCACATCACTGAAGAATGTGCCGTGGTCACTAACACCTTATTCCCGAAACGCCTAGTAAGGCCTGGAGGGAAAGGTTATAATACTGCCAGGCACTTTTGTATTAATCGTGACGACAGGGGGTGTTGCTGCAATCGTTCAGCCTGGTACATCAAGGCAGCCGAGAGTCTTCTTCTTCTACCTTTTTAGCTCCCAGTGGCGCATAGGTCTTCAACAAACACTTTCCAAGTCGTTCTGTCTTTTGCCATTCTTTAAGATCATACCATGTCTTCCCCATCATCTTCATCTCTGCTTCTATCTGTCTGCTCCAAGAATTCCTTGGTCTTCCTCTTTGTCTTTTCCCCTGGGATTCCAAAAAAGAGCCTGTTGTGTAATACTCTCAGTTGGCTTCCGTAGTGTGTGTCCTATCCAGCGCCATCGTCTTCGCTGTATCTCTTTATCCACTGGTGTTTGACTGGTACCTTTCCATAATTTTATGTTAGTAATGTTGTCCTGCCATTTCCATCCTTTTATCCTGCGTAAGCATCCATTAATGAAAGTCTGTATCTTCGTGATTGTCAATGTTGTTGTCCTCCATGTTTCGCAGCCATATAATAGGACCGCCTTAACATTTGAGTTGAAAATTTTTATTTTTGTATTTAACCTAATTTCTTTTGATTTCCATATGTTTCCCAGTGCAATGAAAGCACCTCTTGCTTTTGATATCCTTATTTTGGTATCATTTTCTGTTCCTCCCTCTTTATCTATATTACTGTCCAGATATATGTAAGATTGTACATCTAATAGAGGTATTTCTCCTAGTTTTATTTGGTTATTGCCAGCTGTATTAATTCTCATAATGTTGGTCTTATCTCTATTAATCTTCAGTCCTAGCTGTTGTGATCTTTCATCAAGTATGCTCATTCAGCCGAGAGTGCTGCAAGAAAAACAAGACATGAACAAATGACGCTATTCAGAATTAATATTTCACAAGTCAACCTTCATCACAATATCACCTCCACTGGCTACAGGGCGTCGTCGCATTCACGTCCACAAGCAGTATACACGCATGGGCTTGTTCTGGTCTCAGTGTTCTTTGAACCACTCGGAGTAACAGTGCAGTCTCCATCTATGTTGAGAACAGACACTTTACGTTCCCTGGAACAATGAGTACATATTCTCTGTTTGTTCCTTTCAAGAAGAACACGATGTCTCCATTTTCACACGATTTGTTGCTGTTATTCTTCAAGCGTCACCAACCTTTGCACACGACCCGCAGTATGACTCGCTACACTTCTCTGTGTAGAAACATGTCTCACCGAGACGACTTACAAAGAAAGGAACCAAACATGCGCAGGTTTGAAACAGTTATCAACTTTCACACTGACAGCCCCAAGATCTCGTCTTGTTTGATATCTTCTTGTGCCTTTCAGCGTCAAGTGAAAATAGTTTCTCCTTCATGCTCCTTGGTCCGCCTCACACCTGTTGCTTTATGTGCGTTCAGATATTTCGTTTGTTTATCTCTTGGATGGGGGAAAAGGGGGGGGGGGGGCGGGAGGTGTCTGCCTCTGCTTCTTCTGTCGTTAACGCTTCTTGGGGAATATTATTTCTCGGTAATCGCATTACATGCCCATATGATTAAACTGATGAAGCCCAGAACTGGCGTTACTGCAACTCTTTCCTAATTTCTTTATTTAATTAAACAAATCTCATATTGTTACATTAAGCGCTCTTCAAAGACACCTCACTTCAGCAGATCATCCTTTTGTTTGCTTTGATGATTCGCAGGATGAGCTTGAAACATTGATTAAGAGAATATCAGAGTAGTCAAGTTAAATCGGTGCATTCCAGCCTCAATGATGGATGCCAATATATCTCATTTATAAGTCAAAGCAGGGCATTGAAAGAAACCAGCAACAAACAACAGGTTTCCTACACGACTTGCAAGGCTTATGGGGAAGGTGCTGTTAATGATCATATTTGTCTATGACCACGGCATATTTGTGGGTGACACGGTCGGTATCATGTCAGGCCGCCTTTACTTCCCAGAAACAACTCTCTGGTACCCATTTTGAGAGACTGGTTGAGCTCAGGAGACTTGTTGATCCGATACAAATTTGCCACTTCTAGGAATTGAACCCCGACTCTTTTGGTCAGGAAGCAAGCTACTAATTACTGAGCCACCGAGCTTGTGGACAATAAATGATCTAACAAAGAAACAACACTACATACTCGCCAACACCACAATAATCATGACAATACAACAAAACAACCACACTGTTTACTCTCTCAAAATAAATGTATTTTTTAAAACAAATACAACAAAATGATCTTGACATAAAGCTTGTTATTGAGAAGCTATGTCAAAACGAGGCACATTGTCATGAAAGCCAAATAAAAACAGCTTTGGAAATAGCGCTTCAATATCTATGTACACAGGGGCATCTCCTTGGGGCTTGAGGTGATAGCATTTCATTAGCCGATCTTTAATATCTTCAAAGTGTTGAGAAGTCAGTGATGTGTCAACTAGTCAGTCGGTGGTTTGTCAAATAGTCAGTCAGTGATGTATCAGTTAATTTGTGATGTGTCAGCTAAATCAGTTATGTGTCAACTAGTCAGTCAGTGATGTATTAGTTAATCTGTGATGTGTCAGCTAAATCAGTTATGTGTCAACTAGTCAGTCAGTGGTTTGTCAAATAGTGATGTGCCAGCTAATCAGTGATGTATCAGCTAAACAGTCAGTAGTGCATCAAATAGTCAGTCAGTGGTGTATCAGCTGTGTGTCTGAAAATGTATGCACACAGGGATCTGTAGTGATCTCTAAATGATTGTCAGTTGGTAACCAAATGAGGAGGCATTGAGTTGGGCTTGGGAAGAATAGGTCCTGGAGGTGAATCACAAGTGTGTTGTGTGTAGTCAATAGGTCCCATTAGATGAGTGAACACACAAACAGTCAAGAGCTTAGATTGCCTTGCTGTTGATTCTCTCCATGAGACATCAGATTCCAGTTGATTATGTTACAATAAAGAACATGCTCAAGTGCACCCACATCATTTCTACTACCAGTTGTGGTTGTAGCAGGGTCACTGAGTTTTAGAACAGAATCATTGTAAGGGCACTCTCTAATATACAAGGTGATGTTATGTAAGGATGCAATTCCTGACATGAATAGAAACAGAAGGACAATAACAGTTTGAAAGTGGGGTATGTATCAAGTGACATTAAGTGAAATGAGTTCTACAAGGATAAAAACATGAATAAAGTAGAGATAACGGTCAAATGAACTTTCATTATCATCATCATCATCATCAAGTCTGCTAACACAGGTCTGGTAATGATGCCTCTCCACAACTTTCAATAATCTACACCCAATTCTGTTGTTGACTTCTGACCAAACCATTCCCTAAACTGTCACTGTCTTGTATCATTACTCTTCCTCCCTCAATTTTCCCAACTGTTCACTTCTCCTTACATAGACGACCCCCCCCCCCCCCCCCCCCAAAAAAAAAAAAAATAAAAAAATCATTGTTTTCTCCTGTTGTTTAAATGAACTTTCTCTCTGATTTGACCTCTTTAAGAACATTTTCCCATTTCTCATCAGCCGTCCCAAGGTATTCTCAACATTCTACAAAACCACATTTCTGTCACCTCCAATGATTTTCTTATCTGTTGTCCATGATTTTTATCTATATGACAAGACTGGCTCCACATAGCACAGTATAACTCTTTCTCTTATTTCAATTCACAAAATTGGACTGTAAAAATCTCTCTTTAGAAGACAACTGTTGGAACCTTTCAGTTTGCTGGAATCTAATGGTCTGTGGGCAAAATATGAAGCTAAACTTAGATTAACTTTCAATAGAATTATTATTCTTGACAAAACACAAGAATTAATTAGGAAGCACAAATGTCTTATGTAAGACTTAACGGTGACATGAATTAGGTGAAGAGGCAAGGTGATATACCACAAATGTCTTATGTAAGACCTAACGATGACATGAATTAGGTGAAGAGGCAAGGTGATATACCACAAATGTCTTATGTAAAACCTAATGATGCCATGAATTAGGTGAAGAGGCAAGGTGATATACCACAAATGTCTTATGTAAGACCTAACGATGACATGAATTAGGTGAAAAAGCAAGGTGATATACCACAAATGTCTTATGTAAGACCTAACGATGACACGAATTAGGTGAAAAAGCAAGGTGATATACCACAAATGTCTTATGTAAGACCTAACCATGACATGAATTAGGTGAAAAAGCAAGGTGATATACCACAAATGTCTTATGTTAGACCTAACGATAACATGAATTAGGTGAAGAGGCAAGGTGATATACCACAAATGTAAAGCATCACCAATAAGAAAGGAAGACCATCACAAGTTAATGAGAGAGGCAACACTGGTCAAGTGAAGCATTAAAGATCTTCAAATATCAGGTATATATTAAGCCCATCTAAATCAGCATATACAAACTTGTCTTTCTAAGCTGCAATCTATGTTTACAATAGTCAAATAACAAGTAGAACACTCTTATTAGTCAAATGACATGTGACATCCTCTTATAGCAATCAAGTGACATTCTCTTATAATAACCAAGTGACAAGTAACACTCTCAAATAGCCAAAGGGCATGTAAAACCCCCTTTTAATAGCCAGGTGGCATCCTCTTATAATAGTTAAGTGGCATATGACACCCACTTATAATAGTCAGGTGGCATCCTCTTATAATAGTTAAGTGACATATGACACTCACTTATAATATATATATCCAGATGACATCCTCTTATAATAGTTAAGTGACATATGACACCCACTTATAATAGTCAGGTGTCATCCTCTTATAATAGTTAAGTGACATATGACACTCACTTATAATATATATATATCCAGATGACATCCTCTTATAATAGTTAAGTGAAAATATGACACCCACTTATAAAAGTCAGGTGACATCCTCTCATAATAGTTAAGTGACATATGACACCCACTTATAATAGCCAGGTGACATCCTTTTATAATAGTCAAGTGACATATGACACCCACTTATAATAGCCAGGTGACATCCTCTTTTAATAGTCAAATGACATATGACACCCACTTATAATAGCCAAGTGACATCCTCTTATAATAGTTAAGTGACATATGACACCCTCTTATACCACATACCACTGTTCCGCTGGCTGAAAAGTTGACGTACGGTGTTCAAAGCCCGCGGTAGACAGCAAGGATTTTTTCTATCGGGGGTGAAATTAAAAAATCCTGAGTCTCACACGTCGTGGCGACTGCTTGACCAAGCGGCCTTTATCCCTCTAGTTCTATCATTGCCCCCGACATACACCAGCAATGGTACTATGTGTCGTAAAGATAGTTTTTTTTAAAATAATAGTTAAGTGACATTTGATTGTCTATTTGAATAGCCAAATAACGTGAAATCCTATTGTATAAAAAACAACCCATAATAACCAATTGAAATTTGTTACAAGTATAAAACACCAGTGGTAACATTTCCAGTGAAATTAATTAAACTAAATATAACCTGCTATGACCTCCAAAGAAAAAAAACAATTGCTGACTTGTGCATGACCCACAAGTTTGAAATCTGTGCTAAATGTTGTCAACTTTCCTTTAGTGTGCACTCAACTGGAGACTATATATCTTTCTCATAGATCCTTTAAAGGGACGTAAATGTGCTGTGTTATTGATTAGAGAAAGCTGTGGTATGTGCGCTGACCACATTCATCTACATCATGGCATTTTTGGTATTTGATCGTCTCCCCTCTCAGTCCACATTTTCTTGACAAGACCAGTTAGTCAATTTCATTAATTGAAGGGGAAGTGGATTAGGATCTTGATCAGATATTGGTTGCTGATCCTGATTAAAGCAGTCAGTTTTGAGTGACTGACTACCTTCAACCTCAAGTGTTTATATAAACTTTAATAATCTCTGCCAGCTATTGACATTCAGAAACATTGAATTATCACTTAAAGAGAGCAATCTATCACTTCAAGCATAACCAATATACAACACAGTCCTTTCAAACAAATGCTTTCACGTCAAATATATACATTGGCAGCATAACTCAACAGAAAGATCACAATTACTGAGATGAGATAATTGAGAAGAACACTGAATGTGGCAAATAAGAGACCAAATCAAGATCTAGAATATTAGAAGAAAAGTAGGCACACTACTATTTCTGAGTGACATAGAAGAACAACAATTTCAATAGTTTGTGTCTACCAGCAAAACAACTTCCAAACAACCATTAATGATTAGATGCAACAGCACAAGAAGAACTAATGTAAATGACAATACGAATGTGTTTGAATGTAACTGTTGCATGAAACCAAGGACGTTAGTAAAGAAAACGTATGTCTATCTTGCAAAAACTTAATATCCCAGACAATGGTTGTCAAGGAAAACAAAAACAAAGAAAATAAACAAACTTTGACACACTAAATCACATGATGGTCTGAAAAAGAGGAAATGGTAGCAGATAGATAAGAGAGAAGATGACCAAGATAATGGTAGGTGCAAGATGTCACAGATGAAATCAACATGAGTGCTGCAGATGCTGGGTATCTCGTGAAGGACAGAGAAAACCAGAGAGTAGCTATCAGGGCAGCCAAGTTCCAGCAGGAAAACAGTAGGATGAAAATGCTGTTTTAAGACTAGCTGTCATGGGAACTAAGTCCCAACAGCTGGATGATGACAGATATTACTTTGACATTTGATGTCAAGGGAACTAAGTCCCAACAGCTGGATGATGACAGATATTACTTTGACATTTGATGTCAAGGGAACTAAGTCCCAACAGCTGGATGATGACAGATATTACTTTGAACAAGCCTGCCAAGAAACTATCAAATATGGTGAGTATATAACAGAAATGATCAGAGAGCTTGCTTCCCTTTGTAGAAAAAGCTAAAATGACAGATATATTGAACCAAAATGACACTATCTATGCAAATGTGGACATACTAGGTCAGGAGCAAAGGCACCTAACAGAAACAGAGCTGAAAACTGCACGGTAACTCATAGCTTATGCCTTGAGGCAGTATCAATGAACCAAAACTATCCAAATCTTACTCCACCTCTTTGCAGTACCATTAGTTTCTTTAGCGGAAAAAGGTAGATTGTAACATAAAAAAATTTCTGTTTGAAAATTGTTATCAAAATTCAATAGCATTGATCCTCTTCTGTTTCTTAGCTTCTATGATGAAATTAGGTTATCAGGTTTTGATGATTTTCATGAAGCTTATGTGGAAATAGGAGCCGCGATAGCTCAGTGGTTAGTGAACTGGACTACCACAGACAAGGGTAGGGTTCGATCCCAACCGACGGCTTCCGGGTTGACCCAGCCTTAAATGGGTACCGGATTTTTTTCTGGGAAAGTAAAGCAGCACGGGCGTAATACTGACCACATTACCCCAAAAATCATGTGCTGAAGGTCTGTAAAATATAGGTCACTAACACCATATTTCCCTATACGCCGCTTGGCGTGACGGGGTACTTTACTTATGTGGAAATGATATTTAAAATAGTTTCATCCAATCTAGAAGTGATAGCTCCATAGTGGTTTGATTTCCTGTGATGGATATCAAATGTTCTTTGAAGTATTTCAAAAATATTAGACCAACGTTTAATTAATATATTTGTATGTGACCCACTTTTTCATGGATAAATGTTTTTATGATGTTCTACTCATCATCATGTGCCATATTGGTAGGGGATCATGTCCTCCGACAATTTTCTATCCACAGTGCATCGTATCAATTCTATTGTTGACTGTTCTATCCATGCTATGACACCAAGCTATCTATTATCTTATCTTTGTCATGTGTAATCTCATTAACTCTGTATTTTGCCAGTTGTAACCAAATATTCCAACCTTCCTCTTCTCATGATGTGCCCAAAAAATGTTGATTGTTTCTTTCTGATGTTTTTTAGGAGCTCTCTTTTTCTGTTTGAGAATTTCCTTCTTGTTCTTTTTAGCTGCTCAGGGAACTCCCAACATTCTTCTGAGAAATCCCATCTCTGTAGACTCTAATTCTTTTCATTTATTTATTTACTGTCCAACATTCCCTTTCAGTAGTCAAAATTGGCTTTACATAGCATCTATAAACTCTCTTTCTCACTTCTATTGACATAGATTTGCACAACATGTTTTTCACTTTCTGAAATGCTTTTTTGGCCTGAGCTATTCTGCTTTTTATTTCTGCGATGCATCTTCCATCAGATTTTATTATTGTGCCCAAGTATTTGACGCTCTGTACTTGTTTCAGATCTGTCCCATTTATTTTTATGCTGTATGATGATGACTGTTTCTTCAATATGACCATTACTTCTGTTTTCTTACTATTCAGACTGAGACCTTTCTTGTTGTTATCTTTAACTATTATGTTTATCATTTTTTGTAGTTCATTCTTCGTCTCTGTTATTAAGACTGTGTCATCTGCATATTGTTTACCTTGTGACAGTTAAGTTCAATTCCTATTTTGTTTACTATTGATTACATATTTGTGCTGTAAAGTGTAAACAAATCCAGCGACAGAACACAGCCTTGTCTGACTCCTAGATTTATATATTTCAACTGTCCTGTTGGGTTGCCAATATATGTTTTATTACAATATCACTTATGAAATAATGGGTTTTGGTTGTTATGAAACTTCATGCAATTCTCATTCTAAATGAAATGTTTAACATTTATTATATTCAACTTTTTAAGATTGGTATTGTGTGCTTCATTTCATCATCAAAGGTAGTTATACCCCCTAGTTCAGCAGTGAAAGGGTTAAGGATGGATGATTAAAGGAATAGTTATATCTCTTTATTGGGTGAACGCAAAGAAGAAGAGAAATGCTAGTTCTGGCAACACGAAGCCACATCGCAGCAACAAATGTTGCAATAGAGAATTTTCAAATTGAAGATTAACTAATAATAATACTAGGAACAAGATAATGGAAACTTACTTAATCTCCCCAATTATAAGGAAACATAAAAGCAATATGAAAATGCAACCAATAAGCAAAAGAGAAAATCAAAGGTCTTGCACTGTACAGAAATGAAACACAGAAAACAAAACACACAACACAAAAGTATGGATTAATATAATCAATACCAGTTTCCATGAAGGTAGAATAACATGGCCAGTTTGAACAGATGCTCACCCTGTACATGGTGTGAAATATGATGCTCATGTCTATTTTGTAACCAAGTTTTCCCAAGATAAAACTGACAATAATAATTGCAGTAGCTATGTGATTCATGATAAATGTAACAGTAAGTATTTCATGATATATGCAACAGCAAGTGATTCAAATAATGCTGAATTCTGAACACCAGAATAGAACAGCTCATCTTCTGGTCTTGTCATACATGCTTCTCAAGACCTTAACATTAAATAAAAATAAATAAATAGTATATATCATACATTGACCTATTGTTGCACTTAAAGTACGCTGTAGTTAACCTTACTCTCATTATTCAATCTGTATTTTTATTATGTCCATTAATGATCAAACTGAAATATTGTGTGTCCTTATTCAACTCTAGTTCCTGTAGTTGTCACTTCCCAAAAATTGTTATTTGAATAAACTGGTTTCTTTCTTCAAGAGACTTATTGGTACCAATCTTATAGCTAAACGCTTCTCATATTCTCACATCAATTTAATTAAAGCGATTACTGAACCAAATCAAAGAAGAAATAGTACTACCATGACACATGTTTCTTTTTTATTGTCCTTTGACACATAATTTTTTGGGGGGTAATTTGATCAGAATTATGCCAGTGCTGTCTTTCTTTCCCAGAAAAATCCACTACCCAGTTAAGGCGAAGTGAACCTAGGAGCAGTCGATCAGGAACAAATCTGACTTCCTGTGCAGTTCACTAACCACTGTGGGTTTCTTTTAACCGAGAACTTTCCAATAATCATGATGTAGACACAAAACACTTCTGCAACAGATTCCTTTAGTCTCAAGGCACACATTTTACAAATCTTTCATATTAGTAATACTTTTCAACTTACAAAAGTAAAAAAATATTGTGACACAGGAATTATTTCTATTTCTTGGCTGTAAGATTCAATAAAACAATGACATATTTACATACGTCAGTCTGGCATTAAATAAAATACTTGTCATTATCCTGAATCTAGAAGTCAGGTCAGTAGGATTTATAATTTGCAGCAAATTAAAATGAAAAGTAGTGGAGTGCATTTAAAACATGAAGGACAGACTTAAGAAAGCAATATGGCTATATAAATAATAAAGGTATGGACACTTAAACAGCTGAAGCTGCTACATCTACTTTGGTGGAAAATTTGAAGGAAAAAAATGTAAAGGGAAGATAGCAAAATATTATGTAGAGCCACCCAACATTGAATTGTCAGTTTGTTATCTGATCCAAGAGTATTGTACACCAATGGAGCTGCTAGTAGTGCAACAAGGTCTATTCTTTAGCCAACAACAGAATTGCATTAGATTTGAAATGTTTCACTGAGGAAACTGTGTGCCAATAAACTGTGCAATATATGTGAAGATTTCGGTGATTAAATCTGTATGTGAAATAAAGCACTTTTAAGTCAGCCAACTCATAATCTTTCAACACTTCAAAATCAGCTATTGAATTAATCAACATCCACTTGGGTCACTCATTCAACCCACAACAAAATTCAGTAACTTAATCCACCAATATCTATGTGACAAACTGTAACACAACTCATACATCTCAAATCATACAAATGTGCAACAGTTACCTACGTAGGGAGGTCAAAAAGTAATGCACACAAATTTTTTTCTCGGAAACTATTCGGGCAAAATGTGTGAAATTTTCACAGATTGTAGCTGAACATCCCCTTGACACTACCTATTTGTCAACATAATCTCCGTCCAAGCGTATTGCCTTACGCCAACGCGAAACTAGGTCATGAATGCCTCGTTTGTACCAAGTTTTGTCCTGCTCGCGTAGCCATTTTTTAACTGCACGGATCACATCCTCATCATTGTCAAAGTGTGTCCCACGCAGGAATTTTTTGAGTGGTCCAAACAGATGGAAATCTGAGGGAGCCAGATCAGGGCTGTAAGGAGGATGGGGCAGTACAGTCCAACCAAATTTGTTGATTGCTTCCCGTGTTACCAGACTTGTGTGAGGGCGTGCATTGTCATGTTGAAGCAACAAATCTGCAGATGGCTTATTAGGCCGAACTCTGTGGAACCGATTTTTGAGTTTTGTCAGTGTATTGATGTAAGCTGTCGAGTTGATTGTCTCACCTCTTGTCATTACATCAACAAGAATCACACCATCAATGTCCCAGAAGACAGTGATCATCACCTTTCCGGCTGATGGAGATGTTTTGAATTTTTTCTTTTTGGTGACTGCGGATGATGCCATTCCATTGACTGCATTTTTGTTTCAGGCTCATAATAATGTGCCCACGTTTCGTCACCGGTAACAATTTTTGACAAAAACATTTCTCCTTCAACACCGAAACGCTCCAACAATTCAGAACAGAATGTTTTCCTTTGAACTCTGTGATCATTTGTTAGGCACCGAGGAACCCATCAAGCGCAAATCTTTGAATATCCGAGAGTTTAAAAAATTGCGATTGCACTTCCCTTGCTGACTGTAAGCTGCAATGCCAATTGCTGACTAGTGATACGCCTATCCTTACGAATAATGGCATCAGCCCGTTTAACATGTCTGTGCTGGTAGCCGAGGCAACACGTCCAGAACTCGGTAAATCATGCAGCTCCACTCGTACACTTTCTGCAGCTTTAATTCTCTGAACCCAGCGACTAACTGTGCTCCTATCGACTGCAGAACATTTGTACACTGCACACAGTCGTTTATGAATGTTTGCCACAGTTTCTTTTTCCGCAACCAGAAATTCTATGACAATTCGCTGTTTGTAACGGACATTGTTGACAAGCTCCATTTTAACGGTTCATAGATTGCGTAATATTTATCAGAATGCTGTGCAATTTGGTGCACATAATTGGAACATGTCATATTCCTATCTTTATTATTAGCCGAGAAAAAAATTGGTGTGCATTACTTTTTGACCTCCCTTCAGTACAATCAATAAAATAATTAATCACAAAATCTGACAATCAATTCATCAGATAACATTTTTATAAATGGAACATTGGTAATCACATAAACCACCAGATGTGATACATACTCTTCAATAGACGCAAATCTGAAGGCCAAAGCCAGAAGCATACTATATAGTGACATTTCACATGCAGCACAGCTATGAGATATCAACTCGGTGATTCACGACCAAATATACATTTGACATTTATATACAGGGCTAACTTCAAAAACAGTGTGTTAGTTTCACAATGTCATATTTCAGTAGTAAATTAGAAAAACACAATGTACATAATGAATAATGTTAATGAAGGAAAGAAGCCATTGTGTAAGTTGCACTTCTTATTGTGTGCTGCTGGAGCTGCAGTGGCAGAATGATGATAAAGGTGGAGGAAACATACTGGTAAATGGAATTATGATGATTGCTGCAATGTGTGCTGTGTGGTAGGATGTGCCACCATGAAATATAACTGTGTGGAAGGATGTGCCACCATGAAATATAAATGTGTGGTAGGATGTGCCACCATGAAATATAACTGTGTGGTAGGATGTGCCACCATGAAATATGACTGTGTGGTAGGATGTGCCACCATGAAATATAACTGTGTGGTAGGATGTGCCACCATGAAATATAAATGTGTGGTAGGATGTGCCACCATTAAATATAACTGTGTGGTAGGATGTGCCACCATGAAATATGACTGTGTGGTAGGATGTGCCACCATGAAATATGACTGTGTGGTAGGATGTGCCACCATTAAATATAACTGTGTGGTAGGATGTGCCACCATGAAATATGACTGTGTGGTAGGATGTGCCACCATGAAATATAACTGTTGCAGGAGATGCTGCCATACAATCTAACAGTGATGGTGGCCTTCCTCTTTCACCACATGAATATAACATTGTGAAACTTCATCTTTTTGACTCATCTTGGTACTATAATACTTTGTAATAACATATTTTTTCATACAAATCAATTAATTCATACACACAGACATTGCCATTCTGCCCAGTCTCTATCACCACACACAATCATCAGATCTACAAGAAAGACTTCAGGAATTTGTACACATAATTTATAACTCAGTTAGTGTTACATGTATCACTGAGCACGACGCACTGCCAGAGTTGCAACACAAAGCCAGTGTGGATAATAATTAACAAGCAACTATCATAATCTATCCTTCATTTCCTTACCATGTTCCTCCTCCTCTGGTTCCATCACCATTGTAATATTTCCAGTTGCAGAGCTGCCAGAGGGCCATGAGACATTGTAAGCCACCGGCAACAAATTGATATGAACACAAGATTTGAATACAAGACTTTTAGGTGTGACTTGTATTAGATTTCTTTGTTCACTTATTGTCAAACAATATAAATTTATATCTTCTTTCACATTTGGTTTCCTGTGCTTCAAATAAGATACGCTCTTCCAAGAAATAAAGAGAAACATTTGTTTTCTCTCTGGGAAAACTAGTCCTGCAACTGATACTACTGCAGCTACCCCAGAAATAAAATGGCAGATGAAACTGCAAAAACAGAAGAGAACTTATAACAACCAAACCCACCAATAGAGGTACCAAGGAAATAAAGACTCATAAAATTAACTATGAAGATGGAATGGGGAGAACTAAATGAAGAATACAAGCTAAAAATGAAAACATAAAAGAGCCCAACCGATAGGAGCAGACCAAGATCTTCAGATGTATTATCACAAACCTAAAGCACACATTCACAAAATGGTTCTAAGAGACAGCCATCTGCAAATGTTGAACACCTACGCAGACATCCAAACATATACTAAAATACTACACCATCCTTAATAGCCAAAGAAAGAGTCACCTACAGAAGCTTGCGTGAGAAATTACGGGGAACCAGGAGAGAGCCCAATTGCACCATCAAGTTCATGATGCTTGCTGGTCCAGATGCTCATTGAATGTCAATTACTGAAGGAGAGAGGTTTGCTAGGCTCCATCAGATTATACAAACAAGTGAGCTGTTACCATAAATGTAGCCATCAGCAGCAGGTCAACACAACTGGCCCATAGTGGTCACATTCAGCTGCAGTGTATGTGCTTTGTTTTCAGGTTGACTTTAGTTATCTTGGAGAACTGTACTTCTGCATTGTTTTGGTAATGATTTTTGCTTCTGTCATTGATTCCCTGTACAATTATGATTTCAGGGTGCATAAATTAGCTAATCTCCTCACAGTTCTTTGCAGGAATCCAATGCAACTGTACTCTGTTGATGATCTTTAGCAACTTTTCTTTCTAGCTCATCTGACTCTCTGTGCACAAGTAAGCTATGTTGGTATTTCTGATTGTTCTTGTAGTATCTGTGTGCTTCTAGAACTCTGCTTGTAGTTCTGTCCTGTAGTTGAGAGCTCTCCTGTTCTAGCTGTATGTCTTTTTTTCCTGTGAAGTTCAGCTCTTTTCTATAAAATTATCAAGTTCTATTCTGACCACACTGCTCAAATGATCTGAAAAAGTGAATTTTAATCATATATTTTCTTCAAACTTCTTTTACACCCTGATAGTACTTGCACAGATTATGTTGCAGCTCAGTACTATATAAATGTTGACAAATCACTAGACATTTTGATAATGAACTAGTGCAATGATAACAATATGAACACTAATGGTGTATCAGTTGGTGCATTCCTGCCCAGTTGCTCATGAAGGGGCCTTAAATATTATAAACATTAGCGGATGAAGAAGGGGGATGAGACCTCCCAGCGCATTTGAACAGTTATTGAAGAATCTTTTGCTCAACATGTGCAATACTTGCTGGTGTCTCTGCAGTCATGTGAATGTGTCAAAGCACATCACTTGTTCCCCAAGCTTTGCTTGTATCCTCCTTGAAGTCTAAGCTGGCTTAACCTTCCCCTTCACAAAAGATTAGATGATACACTACACACTGCAGCACAGCCACATGTACACTGTTTGCTGCCATGTTCACTACAGCTGTAGTGTGTGCCCTAAATGTGTCATGCCATGTGGGGAGCACTTCTGAAGGATTACGGTTAAATTCCTGCACCAGCTGTTCAAGCCTGTACAAGCAGCAGAAATCTACAATTTGAAAGGCATAATACTACCACATACACACTGTAAACAGGTGAAGAAGCTTACAATCTGAAAGTAACAATACTACCACATACACACACTTCTATGTACAGTTGTGGAAACTATAATTTGGAAGTAACAATATTACCACACACTCTTCTTTACACAGTTGTGGAAATCTACAATCTGGGAGTGACACTAATATTAATAACAAAACAAATGCTGCAGAGAAATTGAAGTGAATTTACAGAATGCTTTAAAATGGCAAGAGCTTTGAATACCTAATTATGCCATATATATATTTATGTTTTTACAAGTTTTCAACTGACAGTTTCAATAACCAAATTAATAACAAGGTAAGATTGCCCAATCAACAATTTCATTGCAATTCTTTTTGAAATATATGGGCTCCAAGTATTAATTGGAACACATATTTCCTTCTATTATGTTTGGTTCAAATAATGTCAGTGTTTATAAGCAACTATTGTTCCATATTGATGCCAGATATGCCAACAGAAAAAGGAAGTCATATATAACAAGAATTACATTTTGTTCCTTCTGACTGGACCTGTGGATATAATATTGGCAAGTTCAGAGAAGTTGTTCAGCCAAAAATACACCTGACATGATGTGCTGACATCTACTGATTGCTTATTACAGACTGCCTGTAAGATGACATTGGCCATACACAGACTCATATAGAACCTCCTCTGACTGCTCTGTTTCAATGTATACGAGAATCAACTGAAGTCAGAGTCAACAGCTCTGCAACCAGTGTAGCAAGAATTGTCATACTGTTCATAAATTATAGAGAGTAAACCTTGTCATCAGTCATGACTGTCACTGTGTCCATCTTCTCCTGAAGTTCTGCTCTGGCCTGAGAGTATGCTTGCTGGACCATCATGTCACGCTGAGATCTTTCAGCCATTACCACCCGTGACATGTTCATTTGAGCTTCTATTTTGCTTGCATTGAGTGCCTGGAAAAGACCAAATATTCTGGTCACAATGGTAGTGTGGTTAAACAAAATAAACAGTCAATAAATCAAGGAAAATCTGAGACTGGACCAGTGGTTCTCAACATAACTTTCTTCACATCAAACAATTGTTTGTAGTCCCTGTCATTCATAAACAAACTACCTGGCAACACTGGGAGACTTGGTCTCGTACAAGCACAGCTTGTTATCAGCAGTTAAGTGTTGCATGTTTGCAACCTAACACCATTTTGTTTGTATTCTGTTATTTAATTTAGAACATGTTATCTGCAGTACTTCAGTGATTTTGGTTTAAAAGAGACCTCTCAGTTGCATAAGACATGCTTGTGTGTGTGTTTACATTTTAAATTCCACCATGTACTGTCAAAAGTAATTTCTTATTAACTCTTTCAGTAAAGAAGCTTTTCATCAATGCAACAGAAGAGATTTCATAGTCATCATTTTTTGTGTTTTAAAAATCAATCTACACATCATATTTATCTTACACATAACAAGTTATAAATGAATTTTTAGATAATTGAACAGTGAATTAGATTTCAGCAATACCAAGAAGATACAAGACATGTAAAAACAATATGGTTTGATGGTTTATACTAATCAAATTGAGAGTGACGCACTCTGCGGCTAAATGTCCGCGACTGAAATCAGCATGATGCACAGTGCATTAAAATGTACACAAAGAGTTAATAAATCACTTTCTTTATTATAAGCCAATAAATCCTCTTTAAAATAAATGTGTAAGTTCTTGAAATTATTTTTCTAGTTCCCTTTTACAAATATAGAATTATATTATTTTTACAATTAAATATCACAGTCTCAAAAGTTGCCAAACAAGCCCAGTGAGAACCACTGGACTAAAACAAAAGCAAAATAGCCAAATACATACATTGAAGCTAAATAAATAAAATAAATAAACAAATATTTATTATAGGGAAACTCTATGGCAAGAGTTGCTTGTTAGCTTTCAGAATCTCATTCAGTACTAGTATTCTTGTGTAATTTACACAAATTGAAGCCTACACCCAATTTTTTTATTACAGAAAAATATTATATTTGAAAACAATATCAGGCAACAGCAAAGCTTTTGATGAAACACAACAACTATATGTACATGAAAGTCTGGTGTTTCAAACTATGTTGGTGAATTGAAAGGGACAAAAAGAGGACAATCAGAATGTTTTATACACAAAAATAAAAGGTTTAGTCAATGTACAAAAAGCCTTTGAGGAGAAGATTAAGCACCTATAGATGTCTTGGGAGTGCTGTGATGATGATCCAAACATAACAACAACTGAATAGCCTTGCCTCTAAATGCACTTTGTCAGACAAAACTACATGCTGACAGTACAGTGATATGACCTACAGGCTCAAATGAACATACCAGATTGGTGCTGACTTACAAAGGCAATCGGGCACATGATGTGTCACTATCATAAAAAGGAGCTCAACAGAGGAACTCTAAAATTTTTATTTCTGGATATGTTGTTTTGGAGCACTCTAAGCCAAGCTGAGATTGTGCTGATAGAGAATTTCTCCTGTCTCCACTATGTTGACCAGTAACATCCTGCAACGCACTTGTGTTCTGTTTCAAGAACTTTACAGTACTGAATGCAAGCAGTGACCAGTAACATCCTGCAACGCACTTGTGTTCTGTTTCAAGAACTTTACAGTACTGAATGCAAGCAGTGACCAGTAACATCCTGCAACGCACTTGTGTTCTGTTTCAAGAACTTTACAGTACTGAATGCAAGCAGTGACCAGTAACATCCTGCAACGCACTTGTGTTCTGTTTCAAGAACTTTACAGTACTGAATGCAAGCAGAAAGTTTGTAGTTATCTTCTTTGCAAAGAAATAATCACAACCCCTTTCAGGTATAATGCAACAACTGCCAAAGCGTGAATAACTCAAAGAATCTGGTTACTAAACAAGATCAGGTGAAACCAGTACCTCTGAGAACCCTTCCTACCTAGATAAAGACACTTACCCCTAGCCATGTCCACTGACCACAATTAGTTATATTTGAAATGAACATGGAGATTATTTAACCCTTTTGCTCCAGCCGATGTATATTTGTGTCTATAGAAAAACATACACTGAGGAAACATTTATTAGTCTCTACTAGAAAATCAGTTGTAAGGGATGTAGCCAATAAATATTACCATGACTTTTCTCACTTGCTTCCCTTTCCATTGGTTTTCTTCTTTCAGCTTGCCGTTTTCAGGAAAAATATAGTAAATAGCTGACCTCATTTTCATAACATGAGGGAAGTGGTACCTGCTTCAAACTTTTCAAATTTCTAATTCATTTTGTTTAAACAAACATATAAATTAAGCATGTAGGTGCAGTTGGTCCACATATATGTGGCACTAAAAAATACATGTTATATAGCCCCCATTTCTTGCCTGGTACAGGGTGGTACGTATATTTTTTTTAAAATCCAGTATTGAAGGGGTTAAGGGAGCCACGATAGCTCAGTGGTTAGTGAACCGGACTACAAAGGACAAGGGGTAGGGTTCGATCCCAACCGACGGCTTCCGGGTTTACCCAGCCTTAAATGGGTACCGGATTTTTTTCTGGGAAAGTAAAGTGGCACGGGCGTACGGACATAATACCAGCCACATTACCCCAAAAATCATGTGCCAAAGGTCTGTAAAATTTATGGTCACTAACACCATATTCCATATACGCCACTTGACGTGATGGTGGAAATTTAATTATTTACTTACTGAAGGGGTTAAGGACCAAGCCACACTGGCAACCCCATAGATGTAAAAGAGGATTAAAAAAAAAAAGACAATCTGGCGCATGTTGAGAAATATACACAACACATACTAGCACACTTGAAGAAAATACATAGAACGTACAAGCACATACTGAAGATAATACACAACATGTATTGCATACACTTAGAGTCCTTCTCCAACACCGTACAACCTACTAGAATTACAACAGTCTTCTTTTCTCTTTTCACTGATACCTAAAAGGTGTCGTGGTTTATATCATTTGTCATTCTTGAGCTGCTCGAACTGTCTGAATTAGTGTTTCCTTTATTGTTACATGTCTCTGTCACTGCATCTATCCATCTTCTTCTGGGTCTTTTTCCATGCATTCTCGAGAAAAATGCCCTAAATGGTGATTGGTGAGGTTTCATTCTGACCAGGTGGCCAAACCATTTAAGTTGTTGTTTTATATATTCTTGGCAAGGTTTTGTTCCTATCATTTTTCTTATGGTTTCATTTGGTATTCTATCTCTTCTTGTGTTGTTTGTTACTTTCCTCAAGCATCGCATCTCACAAATACAACAGTATCTGTCATATTTCAACATAACCAACAAAAACAATAAACAATTTCTATCAAAATAAAACTTTCATGCTCTAAATAAGCCCAATCAGTTATTTCTATCAAAATCTGATGATGGCTACCTCCAGGATATAAACATTTAAATATTAGACATTTATTAAACTGAATAGCACCAAGACACAGTTATGTAGCTCACATCTTGTTTCTCCTTCTCAAGCTGCATTCTCTGCTGCTGCAACGCGCTGTCTTTGGCAATCAAACTCTGCTGCTTGACCTGCTCAATCATTATCTTCAGCTGCTGAGCTTGTTGTAACAGATTGTTGGCCATCTTGAAAAGCGTATAAAGTAAGAGATTGAATTATAAATCTGCTTTTAAATGTTAATTTTGAGAACAATGACTATCAAAAATCAATTCTCACATGAACAGTGTAGTCAGGAAGCACATTCATGCAAAATATAAGCTGAAGGATACTCAGGGCTACATGGTACAAACATAGAGTGAAGATAAGACGGAATTAATAAATAAACGACAGTAGAGGATGACAAAATTCAACAACTTTATAAGATAGACAACCTGACATTTTTTGTTGTAATGTTTTATCATCAAAGGTAGGCTATAGAAAGAAAGGCTATACACAGATATTTATATTTCAAACAGTAAAGGAAGCTCAATTACACAAATAATAGTGTAAAGTCCTCAATGTTTGGATATGGTATGGCCAGTGCTCTTCTTAGCTGGCTAAAGCTATTCTTACAATCTGAACAATACTCATCTACAGAGGAACTGAGTGGACATGCTCTAGAGTAGGCATTCTCAACCTGATACTTGTGAGTACCACGTTGCTCTTTAACAAGCTTTAGTGCTCTCCTCACCCATGTAAAAACAAGTGCTCGCGAGTACCACAACCATCAAAAGTTGGGAGCGTAGTTAGGCAAAAACACCCACATCTCATGAATATATTCAACACCCACCTATCATGAATATACTCAACACCCACATCTCATGAATATACTCAACACCCACATCTCATGAATATATTCAACACCCACATCTCAGGAATATACTCAACACCCTCATCTCATGAATATATTCAACACCCACATCTCATGAATATATTCAACACCCACATCTCATGAATATACTCAACATGCACATCTCATGAATATATTCAACACCCACATCTCATGAATATATTCAACATCCACATCTCATGAATATATTCAACACCCACATCTCATAAATATATTCAACACCCACTTCTCATGAATATATTCAACACCCATCTCTCATGAACTTATCTAACACACACCGCTCATGAATATATTCAACACCCACATCTCATGAATATATTCAACACCCACATCTCATGAATATATTCAACACCCATATCTCATGAGCTTATTTAACACACACCTCTCATGAGCTTATCTAACACACACCTTTCATGAGCTTATCTAACACACACCTCTCATGAACTTATCTAACACACACCTCTCATGAACTTATCTAACACACACCTCTCATGAACTTATCTAACACACACCTCTCATGAACTTATCCTACACCCACCTCTCATGAACGTATCCTACACCCACCTCTCATGAACTTATCTAACACACACCTCTCATGAACAACACACACCTCTCATGAACTTATCCTACACCCACCTCTCATGAACCTATCAAACACCCACTTCTCATGAACTTGTCCAACACCCACCTCTCATGAACTTATCCAACACCCACCTCTCATGAACTTATCCAACACACACCTCTCATGAACTTATCCTACATCCACATAAAGCATAAACATCAAATGTGCTACTACCTCCTCCAGCTGCCACCAGTTTTTCTGCTCCATCATATCCATAGTGGTAATCTGACCTCCAGTCTTCTGAGTATTTTGAGCTATTGCTATCGGGGTCATCACCACAGCACCTGAGATCAATTAAATACAAGTAAATATTAAGTAATGTTTAAAATATATAGCAACACCAAAACACAGACATATATGAAATAAGCAAAACTGAAACAGATTTAAACAACTGTTGAAATAAAAAAAAAACCCAGGAACTTGAATACCTTGGGTGACTGCACTAGGCATTGCATGCAATCTTTGTTCTTCACACCCACAAAAATTGAATTAATGCAGCAATGACTTTTTATTTTTTAAGAACAATGAAGTAGATATAAGTTTGAGTAATCAAATATTTTGAACAAACAATTAACTGGCTGTCAAGGAAACAGCATTCCAAATGGGAAGAAAACAGGAAATTTGCATTTACAGTTGAACAAGCAGGGTAGAACAGAAAGTACTGGTAACAAATAATAATACATAAATATTATTATATGGGGAACTTCCGAGGCGATAATAGGGAATAATAGAACAAATAAGTATGTTTCCGAGTGCTAACACATACTTATTTGTTCTATTATTCCCTAGAACAGAAAGTATCAGCAAGGGAAGCAACAGAAAAATATGAAGATCAGTCACAGTCAAGCATGGATAACTAGATAACCTTTAAAAGATTATCTTCATACTCTCTGAAGTATAAGGCAGTCAATAGAAATTGTTACTATGGTATGTTTTGAGCCCATGTTATCTAGAATAATATTTCTCTCCAGTGGAAAGGAAAATTGCGAAAAGGAAAACCATATTGGAATCTCTTTACTGTGTTTATACATCCTTATTTAAGCACAAATGTATGATAAGTACAGAAAACATGGGAAATTAAGAGATAAAAACCCATGTATGGTAAAAACAGAAAAAAAAGGGGAAATAAACACTCTGAGATTGAAAATTTACTTTCAGTCTGGATAAAAAAATTTGATACAGAGGTAAAATGTTGCTTTCACTTAAACTTGTCTTCTGAATAGCAAATTGGTACATAAGAGACAACATTTAGTGGCTCAGTGAACAAAGGTGTTGGGTAACAAGTATATTCACTATCCTTCAGCAATGACGTTCTCTCAGATGGCTGGGCCACTTGTGCTAAAGACACAGATGCAAAGACATTCTTTCATTAAAAAGATAGCATTCAACAACAGAAACAAAGGAAGGTTCTTTCTATGCTACAAAGACATCATTAAATATGACATGCAGGCTCTTGATAAGAACAACTGACTGGGAAGAGCTTACTAAAGACAGACAATAAACACCAGCTTGGAATCAGATATTCAATTAGAGAAAGTTTGCTAAATCCAAAAGTGCACAAAGAAAGAAAAATGCAATCTCAATCAAGATTCTCACAAAGGCCTATATCCATTGTTTCAAAACTGATAAGATCCCAATGCTACAATGGGCTGAGAGGTTACCCATCAGACAAGCAGTCACTGTCAATCAAGTGTGACATATTTTCACCACTTGGCTGACTGAATTATGTATCCTTCCAATATCCTTTAATATTGGAAAATATTTCTGAAATCTATTTATGTGAGCCAATCAGATTTGAATGCAAGAAAGGTCAAAAATGAAGATGGATTAGAAATTGTGATTTCATTTTGTATGCAAAAAGGTACAGAAAAGGTATTTTAGTGATTGATAAATGAAAAAAAACATGAACAAAGCACATAATTTCAGTATAGCACAATACCTTAAATTTGTATCAATTATTCTTGATATGGCTCTTTCTATACTCCTTTCTTCATTTTGCTCAATCAAGAGCAATCTTTGGCAATATTTTTTGGAGCCTTTTAAAGAACATAGCATTTAAATGGACTTCCTGTTTCAAGTTGGCACGGTCATGTTTGCGCCAACGTTCACTGTTACATTTTTTGCCAGAAAGATGGTAAATTCTATATTTCCAAGGCTGATAAGTGTATAATAGATAGGAGGTTCCACTGTTCAGATCATCACCAGTAAAGCGGATTACGTTCATGTGATCCGAAATCCTCTACAGTGTGCGCAAAGTATGTTCTGTTTTGATTGCAATATATGTCATCATTGGATTACAGATCAATATGGTGATAAGGTGGCAGGAACTGTTAAAGACTGTGTCTGAAAAGTGTTCCTTGTTGCAGTTTCCTCATATTCCAAGTCCGGCTTGCTACAGGTGCTATTGAGTTAAGTACTCTGTGCACACAATATGCTATGCATTTCATCCGTTTTGATCGTGTTTCAATATTCTGATTGCTTACGATGAATTATGATATCGTATGACGGGGAACAGATGGCTGTGTTCGCTTTCTGTGCAGTTTCGCCTTGTCTTTTGGCGTGTGCTGAGACTGCTATGATGGGGACTGAAGTTACCTTTGGACCATTATCACTGCATTCTAAACACATCCATAGGTGCTTCAATCTTGCACATTCAGTCACGAATAAAAAGATAAAACTGAGTGGGAGAACAAAATGAAATATTCCTGTGATGTCACAGCGGCAAGGTATATCCAGCCATGGAAATCAAACTGTCCATTCATGTACGAATAAAATAACAAAACCACTAAAAACACAAAACACTTCCACAAAGACAATTCATATCCATTTCATTACTATCCAACTTGCCAAACTTAATTTCCTGTCACTCGACAAACAGACCCACTTATTGTTCTGACTTAACAGTTGATTTACAAGCCCAGAGTTCCCGTGATATTAAATAATCAAAAAGAATATTCCTTCCTGAGACAAAAACTAGTATTTCCACTCACCTCCGGTAACTAAATTTCCTTGAGCATCTGTGGCCACAATATGCACCATTTCTCTTTTGCTTTCTGAAGCATGACGTAATGCTGCACTCTGGACTGTAGCTGTGGTGGCAATAGAACCAGGACCAGAAGCAACCGGCACAATCATTTGAGCTGCTGGCAATATTGAATTAAAACAACATTAAACTGCAAATACAAATGTTAACATAATATATAACAAAATTGAACTGCACATACAAATGTTAACATAATATATAACAACATTAAACTGCAAATACAAATGTTAACATAATATATAACAAAATTGAACTGCACATACAAATGTTAACATAATATATAACAAAATTGATGTTCCATATCAAAGTTAACACAAGGATGAATTCAGTTTGTACTATAACCTAATGTTTGTTATAGCTGAATGGTTTCACTTGATATCTGCTTCACATGATATATTAATAACAATATTTTGAAAAACATAGCTAAGATCTTTATGGCCTGGATATAACAACTATATGTCGAGTATCTATATAAAGTGCCCAACTGTAACAGATACAAGAACCAACTCAACAAATTTTGCAACAGAAAGTGCAGCAATAAATGAGTCAGTCCAACTGCTTCTTCCACATCTACGCACAGCAAACAGCAACATTATAATAATTATAGATGCAAATTCTATTTTACATTCATTTAGACACCCTAAAGCCTACACATTTTTCTTCCCTGAGGAAAAAAAAAGGCTCATCATAGACTAAAAAAAAGCAAACAGATACAATACTGCTCCAGTGGTTGTCATAATACATCAGAATAGAAGGCAATGAAATAACCAACAAATGATCCAAATCTGGCACCTCAAGTGCAAAATTCTGTATCATAAAAACATGATAGCCATCATAAAATGCATGAGAAATGGGAAAACATACATTCAGTTCATCTTAAAGATGGGATCTTTTTTCCTCTCAAGAAAGGGCAAGCAGCAATGTTTTGGCTATGAACAAGCCATAACAGATTAAAACAATGTGTTATTGGTTATGGAAGGCCTCGGTATCACTGCAAAAGAATTAAAATCCATAATTGCTCAACCGCCCGTGCCAGTGGAATCATCCGAATTACTAACTCATCTCCCAAACAAAGAAAGGTAACTGTAGTCCCCATCATAGCAGTCTCAGCACACGCCAAAAGACATAAGGCGAAACCGCGCAGAAAGTGAACACAGCCAACTGTTCCCGTGGTCAGTATTACGCCCGTGCCGCTTTACTTTCCCAGAAAAAAATCCGGTACCCATTTACGGCTATCCGGTACCCATTTAAGGCTGGGTGAACCGGAAGCCGTCACTTGGGATCGAACCCTACCTCTTGTCCATTGTAGACCAGTTCACTAACCAACTGAGCTATTGCGGCTCCCAATGTGTGTATAGAAAACTAAAACAATGTATGTATAGAAGACTAAAACAAAACAATGTGTGTGTATAAGACTAAAACAAAACAATGTGTGTATAGAAGACTAAGACAAAACAATGTGTGTATATAAGACTAAAACAAAAGAATGTGTGAAGAGAAGACTAAAACAAAACCATGTGTGAATAGAAGACTAAGACAAAACAATGTGTGAATAGAAGACTAAAACAAAACAATGTGTGAATAGAAGACTAAGACAAAACAATGTATGAATAGAAGACTAAGACAAAACAATGTGTGTATAGAAGACTAAAACAAAACAATGTGTGTATAGAAGACTAAAACAAAACAATGTGTGTATAGAAGACTAAAACAAAACAATGTGTGTATAGAAGACTAAAACAAAACAATGTGTGTATAGAAGACTAAAACAAAACAATGTGTGTATAGAAGACTAAAACAAAATAATGTGTGTATAGAAGACTAAAACAAAACAATGTGTGTATAGAAGACTAAAACAAAACAATGTGTGTATAGAAGACTAAAACAAAACAATGTGTGTGTAGAAGACTAAGACAAATAATGTGTGTATAGAAGACTAAAACAAAACAATGTGTGTATAGAAGACTAAAAACTGACCTCTGTCCTTGTGGACAATCTTCGGAAAACACGAAAGAATTGTCACCTTTACAACTATGAAAGGTTAACACCCTGGCCAACATAGACTCCACTGAAATACAAATGTATCGACTTGCTGGCAAAACTTAAAAATTCACAAAGTTTGCTAAAAGAGGAAAAAAAAAAGTACAGGACACACTCCATGGAAAGAGAGAACAGAAAAGACAGAAAAATTATTACGTGAAATATTTCAAGAAATATAAGCCCATGTTGAACACCACTCTAAAGGATAATTGGGCAAAAAATGCAAGCCATAAATGTGACGACAGATATGGAATTGTAGGGGTTTATAGTAGGTAGCAGTGTAGTTAGTGTGTTGCTTTGGTGACAAAATGTACATGAGCCCAACCCCCAGTCTGATTCTCTCCAAGTGACCCTGCACCAGGCTCCCTCAACAAAAAGAGCACTGGCCCTTGCACCTCCAAAAGATGTCTAGTTTGGTAAAGTTGAATGCTTCAAGTTTTTATAGTTACTTTTACAATGAAAAAGGGAGACAGAACATGATGTGTATACACATTGTCATCAAGCACAGAATTATGGTGCCTAAATTCAAAGCATGACAAAAAGTAATTCCACTAATTTAAGGTTGTCCTTTCATATATATATATATATGTGACATTGTTACCAACAACCTGTACGTTGCTCACATTTAAAACAAAGGCAGATTTCTAAGTCATCAATAGCAAATGCACACAAACAAATCAAGGTTATGAATTAAAAAGCACAAGATTATCAATGTAACTGCACCTGATGTTCTTAGTTTCTAATTCACATAAAAACAAGTGAGTAACAAACATATAACATCTAATTCACTAGAGGGCACTATATCGTATAATGTTCTAACAAATACTCTGCTATCAATTTGGGCATTAACAGCCAAAGTAAAGTGAAAAATCACAACTGTAAGGATGAGATGCCGAAGAAGAGAAGACAAAAATCAGGAATGAGGAAAATTATTTGAGCAATAGCAGTGCTGAATTATATTAACAAACAACTAATCAAATGGGTGGACACGTAAAATGATCACAACCAGACAGCATCCCTCAGAGAGCCTTAACACTGTAGCAACAAAAGTCTTAGAAGACAATGAAAAACAAAGCAGACACCATGATGTGAACAATGCAAGAGATCTGCTAGACAACACTGACATAAATAGCCCATTTTCCCTCAAAGCTGAAATGCAAGAAGAATGGAGAAAAGTGAAGAAAGTAGTAACAAACTTGACAGCAAAACTCGAGCTTACTCTGGTCTACTTCAATTTTAGGCACTGACATTCCCATTTGTGGGGCTATTGGTGATTTCACAGAAACTGATGGCAGCCGTGGTTTCTTGTTTGGTGACACAACTGGCTCAGGTATAGGATCCTTTTTACGTCGCTTGTAAGGCACAAACAGTCTAACAGGTCCTGTCTGAATAGTGGTCATTGATTTACAATCATTAATATAAAAACATGCCAACAATAAAAAAACACATCTACTACTGACAAGTATAGATGTCTAAATCAAATCATTATCTATTATCTGCTTGTATGTTATATGGGCCCAATAGGGGAAGCACATAATTATAGCACACTGTAACCACAGGTCATACGAGGTGACTGATAATGATTAACTTTATCAGCAAAATGTGAGGCACTCCTCAGAATGAGAAAACTTATAAATGTCCTCACACAAATGTTATTACTAGTTTTTGTACCACAAATAACATTCATTTTTATTTAAAGGCATCAAAGCATTACTTTTTTTTTAAGTAGTTAAATCTGCACCACCAAAGCAAGAGACAGAGAGGAATGGTGCTCCATAGTAGCCAACCTATAACTCTTAATGACCGTAGTTTTTTCTACCCAGTCACTACTATTTTGCCATAATTTTTTCTTCCTGAAAAATACTTCTTTCACTAAATCTCTCATATTTTCACTGTAATAAGTCATAGACATATATATATTAGGCATCAAAGTGAAGGGAAAAGGACACAGATTCATGTCAGACATTATTTTGAAAAAAATCAATATACACATCATATTTATCTTACACATAACAAGTTATAAATGAATTTTTAGATAAATGAACAGTGAATTAGATTTCAGCAATACCAAGAAGATACAAGACATGTAAAAAGAATATGGTTTGATGGTTTATACTAATCAAATTGAGAGTGACACACTTTGTGACTAAATGTCTGCGACTGAAATCAGCATGATGCACAGTGCATTAAAATGTACACAAAGAGTTAATAAATCACTTTCTTTATTATAAGCCAATAAATCCTCTTTAAAATAAATGTGTAAGTTCTTGGAATTATTTTTCTAGTTCCCTTTTACAAATATAGAATTATATTATTTTTACAATTAAATATCACTGTCTCAAAAGTTGCCAAACACGCCCAGTGAGAACCACTGGACTAAACAAACAAAAGCAAAATAGCCAAATACATACTTGAAGCTAAAAAAATAAAATAAATAAACAAATATTTATTATAGGGAAACTCTATGGCAAGAGTTGCTTGTTAGCTTTCAGAATCTCATTCAGTACTAGTATTCTTGTGTAATTTACACAAATTGAAGACTACACCCAATTTTTTTATTAGAGAAAAATATTATATTTGAAAACAATATCAGGCAACAGCAAAGCTTTTGATGAAACAAATTGAAGGATAAGAATTTAAGCAATTAAAAATAAAAATTTGTGTAAAAAAAAAAAAAATTATATGAAAATGGTACTCACCTACCCAAAGTGGGGATCCATTTTAATCCAACAGTGCTTACTAAAACTAAGTCACTATTACATTTAAAGTTCTCAGTACATAATTCCTAGCTTTTTCTACTGTTAATAATAATTCATGTTTAGGAGCAGTAGATACTTCACTGCTGCTAGCCATTTTTCACTCATAAACACGAATCAGCTGATTGAAGACTTTAGAAAACAACACAAATTTTGACGATTTTATGAACAAATTAAGCCCACGTTGATCGATCGACGTGTGTCTACAGACAAGAATTTCTATTAGAGTTATATCCCGGATATATTGCGGATGTGGTAGTTTAAAATGTGTAATTTCACTATAACGAAACAAAATGAGAGTAACCATGTCAGCGTTCGCTCGGAAAAATGTAAATAAGTAAGTAACCATCACAGTGTTCCCACAGACATTAAGAGTTAATGCAGAGACAGCATTCAATGGAAAAACAATTGTGATGACACAAGAAAATATTATACATAAAACATCACTAGTTGTTATGTGACATCATAATTTATTACAAATCTAAATTCATCAAGTGTGACCTTTGACTTTTTTTCTTAACCATAAATTACGGGACCTATCCATGAGTTACTTTTTGTACAAGACGTTCATCAAAATGACGATCACTAATTGTTACATTTGAAGTTTGAAAATTAGTATTTTCTTTTAACTTTTGCTACAAAGTTGTGTGTTTACACAAGAAGAGACATCTGATGTGGTAATCATTGCTGACTTAGGTTTGATTTATGGCCTGAAAACCTGTTAAAAACAATTGTATTTTGAGGTCGCCATTTTTTCGAAGGTATCGTAATATTAATTAAGGTAATATAGGGTTAATATTTAATCGATATTAAGAATAACATTTAAAAAAATAATGTAGGTTAACAAAACAAGCCTACTTTCACTGTCTAAAGGTGATCAATCCATTTTAAATTTCAAAAGGTTAAAATATATTTATCACATTTTGAAAATTGTAGCCATAGGTAGATCACAATTAGTTTTTTACCTATGCAAGCCAAAAATATGCCATCAAAGGGGGAGGGCGAGGTGCAATAACAAACTTTGGTAACAATTAATACAAAATGACATGTTTACCTTGTTTAAAAAATGACAATAGCACTTTAAATAATAATTACTGCTTATAATTAATTCCTTTGCTGCTAATAATGTTTATACCCCAGATGCTGTGAGAGATGTTTATATGAATGATGCTATGACATGTTAAGTAATTTCATTTGAATTATTACTGTATCGATCAAATCTGGTTGGACAGCTGTAGCTATTTTTTGATGTGTTGACATCTATCTACACATTAAGGATTGGCTTAGCCCTTTGAAAATTATATCTAAAACTTTGTAACTGAAGAAATAAAGAAAATTTGCATGTGTTTGCGTGAGGCATCCTGCAGTTCTGTGAGTGAACAAGGTGATTTGAGGGCGACTTCTCAGCCATCAACATTAACTGAAAAGAGGAGTGTAGGTAGGAAAATGTTATTTGAGTGCTCAGCGTCATTATCATCAGAATTGAACAGAGAAAATGAAATACAACCAAAAGGGCAGAAATTTAAATCAATTTCATTGTCATCTACAGATTTTAGACTAGCTGCCAGCAGAGTAAAGGAGATATGCCACTGTGACTAGTGCAAATGCATTTTCCATCAACAATAGAGTCAACAACATCGAAGAAAGGTTCATTGAGAAAATGTGTCATATTTTAAAAAAACAAAATGCTATGAGAATTGAGATAAATGTGCGAAGGCTGTGATGGTTCATGGTGTGTGCTACTCCTTGTTCTAAGTAACCCTTTTCCACTCAGAAGTTGCAAGTATATGGGTGGGATATTTCAATATTAAAATATGATTTACTGTCAGTAGATGAAGGTCTATATACATAATATAATATGACATAAAATAATGCTTCCTTCCATGCCTTGATGGGATTTTAGGGAATATGGTGTTGGTGGCCCTATTATTTCATAACTAGCAGCATATTTTTAGGTGATGTAGTCGATAATACAAGAAGTCGCCCTTACTTCCCAGAAAAACACCCATTTTTAGAGGCCTGGCGAACCCTGGAGACAGGTCAGTGTTAATAAAATTCAACATTTCTGAGAAGTGAACACAGGTGCTTTTATCAGAAAAAAGCACATTAACCATTCAGCCCCAAGGTGACATAACACAGAGAATTATCTACATGATCTACTCACCACTGCCTCATCATCACAACATGATGCACAGGTGCAGGATGTAGCATGAGGCTGTAGAATATTGTCTTCTATCAAACACTGTAATGTCCGGCCACCATATCTTATACTGCGTTTCCAGTCTTTGCTATTTGCACGCCCAGACACTGCTTCAAATTCATTGGGTGTGTACCAGTCATTTTCAGACCCTTTAATGCACTTGCCTCTACCACCTGTTTAACGTTGACATAACATTCAGAGATTGGTCATGAAGAAAGAGATTTAAACAAGAAACAATTGCTGACAGATCAACACATAAGAACAAAAACTAATGTTGTGCATAGGTTACTATTTGTTCATAAAATAAATAAAATCTACAGACACTAGAGGATACAATAGTCACATTACAAGAATAAAAAATGATAACAAGAAAATAAAACAGATAAATGAGAGATTTAAGATCAGAGAGCAAAAACTAAAATACAAATGTATAAGCTTCATACAGTAAACATTGGACAATGTAAAGTAGAAACAGTTATTGCCTGTACAATTGTTCTGGTTAAAACAATTTAATAACACAAAGAAATAACAATACAAGTATGCTCCTGTTTAAATTATGTAACAAAGTCTTTTTTCACAAACATTTATTTCCTAATTTGTGTATTACTTGTGAGTGACCATTTCAGAAAAATACTATGTGATGATAAACATATATAAAAAGGATAAAATAGGGTGAAATTAAAATACAAAGATAACTTTGTGACCATGCCAAAGGGGATAGCAAGGGAAGATTTCGAAATTGGGTAGAGAAAATAAGGGCTCAAGGAGATATATATGCCACCTATTTCATTTGGAAAACATCTGGTGAAAGAAAACAAAGCAGACAAAGAGAATCAGTACGCAGAACAATTAATAAGGAAGACTCAACCATGGAACTAAGAAACAATCAAGACCTACAAGAACTAGCTGCAAATTGTCAATTGTGGAGAACAGTAGTTTCCACCCTATCTGATGTCTTTGGCTTGAGAGGAAAATGGATGATAACGATTGTTTACAATAATTTACTAATGAAGACAAAGCTCTTCTTTCATGCATAAATCATGACTCTGTAATCATCACAATTGAATCAGTATCCTGTCAGATTGTGATCACAGTGCACCATCAATCATGATCATTGTGACAGTGCATAAATTTGGCAAATGTGATAAATGATCAATATTTGGTGGAGGACTGCAACCTTTTGAAAAAAGTTCAAATTGAAACCACAGTTTTTATAAACAATCAGAAAATATTGTTGTGCTCAAACAACTATTGGTTTACTATTCACAGATCACCTTGAAAAATGGATGCACAAATAATTACACAATTATATTCTTAATAACAATATTGTTTAAATTAATATTCATATATATCATACAATACCCACAAAACTAGCACGCACAGCAACATAACACATAGTTGTACTCAAGTACTGGAGTATAGCGACTGTGAGTGGCAAAATTATTATTATTATTACTAGTCTTCTAACGCTTAGTCTTCAGGAGTCTTCTTACTCAAGATATTACTTTCTCAGATAGCAGAGTTGGCGTGTGCTCTAGCATTTGGTTTCTCGTGGCAAGGCACTGTGCCGAGGAGTATAGGTCTGATCATGCTTCAGATCATCTATTGTTTTTTTTCCTGTTGATTATTTGTCATTTTTTTTCCCAGTGATGTAAACATACTTCTTCCCCTGAAATAATTCATTTATTACTTCCTTACTTTTTGTACTGTTTGAAATTTGCAAGCTTGTTTGTATGAACTAAAGGAGAAAAAAAACTGACACTCATTACTCAACTGTACTCATGCAGTAGTTACATAGCACTATATATAGAGTACACAGAAACTCAAGTACAGTATGAGTAGTGGGTAAGTAGGCCCTACACCTTACACAAGTCACAGTGACTTGAGTGACACACTTCATTTAGTTTTTGTGTACACTCAACTCTGCATTATTGTGGTGTAAGTTAAACATGGTACAAAATAATACTACATACAATAATTCATTAATCATTCTATCATTGTATGTAACATATAAACAAATATTAATTATCGATGATCGTTTTTTAAATCATTTAATTTAAATATATATTTAAAAGAAAGTCCGACTGAACTGTCACTCACTGCTCACTCAACTCAGTGCTCACTCACACTCAGACTGTGTTAGTCGTCTAGTGTGTACTCATGTACTGTGTACAATGTGGGTGGTTATCTTGTTATCTATCTTTATGTTTTATTTTATATTTTATTTAGCTTTGGATTCAAGGAAGAATTCCCTCACTTGCTTTACGAATTTTCTTAAGTAATACCTTCAACCTTCGTTCTTTAAAATAAACAAACTACAAACTTTAATAAACTTCAAGCTCTCCACTTGAGTAGATTGTATTAGACTGTAGAAGTACACAGTTAAGTTTGATGAAATCTCGTCGGAAAACGATAACAAACACGAACGCACCTTCGGCTATGTCCGGAAGCCAGGAATGTAGGAAAACATTACACACAGGACGTCCGATTGTCGTTGAACGACATTTCAACGGTTGAACCTAAACTTATTGCATAAACTATCATGATGGTAACAACAAAACAATACTGAATGCTTCAACAAATTGGCACCTGATCCGAACTTGGACTTGTGGAGTTCCCCGTTCGTATGCTTGCATCTAACAGGCAGGATCTCGTTGTGAACAGAATCATCCCACTGGTAACGAAATCCCTTCTCCCTGCCGTGTGGGGTCGATGGAGTTGGTGGTGGTAGAAGTGTTGACGGTGACTTCAGATCTCCAGCCTCTTCCAGCTGGTCTAGAGTTTGATCATGTATAACAATATGTGTGGTTTTGATCCCTCCTGCAGTGGCTTCCTGAAACTGCTGGGCACTAATAAGCCCTTGAGACGTAGCAACGAAAACATGGTCTGCAGATAATGTCGTGGATGGCGAGGAGACGGTCGCTGTTGACGTCTGCTGAACAGTTTCCGAACCATGATGATTCTCGTCCACGAAGGTGGAATCGTCACCGTTCGGTAGGTCTCCGGCGATATCGACTTCTGACATCGCCGAGCTAGTTAAAGTGTATCTCTGACCAAAATCTCACATGCTGACAACTTAGAATTACAATATGTTGATTGAAATTTGTACATCAACTATGAACTGCCAAGTTACTTTGCTACGTTAGCAACAAATAGCAAAATTGTTTCCCCATTTTGTCGTTATCACGGAAATTTCCGTTCTTTCACGAAATATGGCGGAAAATCGACCGGACGAGAAAGTTTATCCTCCAACCATAAACTGTATCACATTATAAATCACGCTGCATCTTTATAATTTACTATTTTTAACACATAATTATTGGAAAGAAAATTTAATACTTAGTTTATATTTTTAAATGCATTTAACAGTTTATTTATATATTATTTGCAATTATATCAATCGGTAACTAGGTGTTGAGATTATGGCATACAAACGAATGTTATAATCATGGCGGCTTTCGTGATCTGAGGAAGAAATGATATGATGGACTGATAATTCAAATTGCATCGAAAAGGTACCCCCACCAAGGAATTTAGTCCTTACAAATAGATGACAGAGCAGCGCGTGTTGTAAACATACACCTCGTCGGAAGCGAGGAAGTCTTCCCTTGAAATCTGAAATAATTTGATCATTTTGACGTGCTAACTAACTTCTCTCTCTCAGATCAAGACTCAATAGACTAATAATAGAGTAAATCAGAGTAGGAGTAGGATTCCAGTCTCTCTCATGAAGTCAGCTTGAGGTGTCTGTTTAAGCGATTCGATTGCCCCATATAGTTTCTCTTCCAGGGAGGTGGGCGTGGACCACATTGCTCTTCTCAGGTCTGTGTACTGGGACAATCCTGTAGAAACATGTTTTGTAGTCATATTGATATATTGTCCAGTGTACAGTGGCATAGGCTGGTTGTACCTATTTTTGAATTTGGTGAACATGTGATTTCTCATTCTATTGTGGCCATTGCGTAGGCGAAGTATGATGACTTGATCCCTCCTTGATAGTTGGTGGTATCCGTCACTCTCGTTATACTTTGGGTGTTCTCGTTTCCATTTTTCATTAAACTGACCCTTGAGGATGGATTTGGTTCATCATAACTGAGCGGATGGTTCTCTTGTGGTAATCTCCCTCCCTCTTTAGCTACTTTGTCTGCGCGTTCGTTCCCGTGTATATTACAGTGTGATGGTATCAACTGAATGACTACTCTCTGGAAGTTATTGCATAGTTGGTCCAGGGTAGTTCTCAAGTCATCTAGTTCATTGTTCTTGGGTTTTTATAGAGCTGATAATACTGTCAGTACATCAGTCAGAATCACCAATTTATTGTATTTGTTATTTTTGTGTTGAGTAGCCAGTGTTGCAGCATCTCTGATGGCCTCAGTTTCTGCTTTAAAGTTGTTTGAGAATTTTCCAGTAGCTGTTGACTAGGTGATCTCGTCCTGATTATTCAGCGTCAAGAACACACCTCCCCCTCCATCTCTGGTGGTATTTGTAGCAGAGCCATCTGTGTATATGTGGGACCAAGAATTCTGTGGGTAGGTATCGTGTATGTGTTTTTCTGCTACATGTTTTCTTTCTGTGTCTGATTGGGTGCCTTTTTTCATGATTCCTGTTATATTTTCCTTAAGTACTGGTATTTTATGTTTCCCATGAGGAGACATATCAGATAGGCCCAAGGGTTTTGATATTGTTTGGGAAAGTACTGGGTCCCCAGTAGTTAGTTCATTAGCAATTGCAGCAAAGTTGCTCCTCTTTAGTCGTACAATTCCGGAACCAGTTATTCTTTGGTGCATGGGGTGGCTAAGGAGCCTTCTATATTTCTCCGCTTGTTGCAATACTTTAGTGATCCGTCTATCATCTAAGGGTTGTAAACCTGTTACTGTTTCTAGAGTCTTGATAGGTGTAGATTTCATAGCACCAGTGATGATACGGGCAGCTTGGTTCTGTGTTCTGTTATTTTTTCTACGGTGTGATTTGGAAGCCATAGCCCAGGCTGTGACTCCATACTCTAGAACTGGTCTGACTCTTCCTACGTATAGTCTTTTCAAAATATTGCTGTCTGCTCCCCAGTCCGTTCCTGCCAATTTCTTCATAATATTTGTTCGTTTTCTGGCTTTTTTCCTTGCTCTGTCTATCTGATTTTTCCAAGTCATTCTGCGATTCAAGGTGATGTCAAGATATGTTGGGTTTGGTCAATAGGAAGTGTATGGTCTTTTATCTTCAAGTTTGTAGAGAGTGTGTTTCTTGATAGGCTGAAAATATGTAGTTTTTTTTTCGTTGATTGGTGAGAACCAGTTGTTCATCAATTTTTCAAGTTCATCTAGGGCATCTTGCATCCTGGGTCCAGCCACCGACATACTTTCCTTGCGAGCCCATAACGCCAGATCATCTGCGTATATTACTGAGTTTATTCTGGGTGGAATGTCCATTACAATGTCATTTGTGAAAATTAAAAAGAGTGTTGGGGACAAGACTCTGCCTTGTGGGACACCTTGTTCGATAGAGACCTTCTTACTTTGTTGACCTTGAACTTGTACTCTGGACGTGCTAACTTAATACTCATCATCATCGAGTGCCATCTCTGTAACGAAGGTTGGCTACCCTGGAGCGCCATTCTGCTCTGTCTCTTGCTTTGATGGTGCAGGTTGTTATAGGTTGATTTGTCCATCTTTTGATATTACTCGTCCATGTTAGTCTTGGCCCAACTAACTACTAAATAACTGAAAAACTAAAATACTAAAGAATGAACAGCAGCAGGCTACACGAACCACTTACGATGTCACTTCGAAGTTAGGTCAGGTGTAAGACAGGAGTGCATACTATCCCCCCTACTGTTTATTACATACATGGACTATATATGCAAGTTAGCCAACCCATCAGAGGAGATCAACGAGCTTTTATTTGCAGACGATCAAGCACCAATACATGAAACAATAGAAGACCTACAGGAACACTTAAATAAACTCAACAGCACAGGCACAAAATACAACATGAAAATCAACATCAACAAAACAGTAATTCTAAATTCCTCTACTTGTACTAATTAAAAAGTAATTTTAATGCCATGAAGAACATACTAACATCAAAACAAATAACACCAGGGCTAAAACTAAGAATAGCAAAATGTTACATCTTCTTAATATTCCTATATGGTGCAGAAACATGGACACTAGACAAGAAAGCAGAACAGAGAATTGAAACCTTTGAAATGTGGATATATAGAAGAATAGGTAGAATTGGATGGAAGGAAAAGAAAACAAACGACGAAGTCTTAAAACAACTAAAAATGAAAAGAGAACTACTAAACACAATTCAAACAAGACAAATGTGATTTTTGGGCCATGTTAAAAGACACAACAGCCTACTAAAAGCTAAAAGTAATCCTGGAGGGGAAAATACAAGGTAAAAGAGGCAGACCAAGACTAACATGGACGAGTAACATCAAAAGATGGACAAATCAGCCTATGACAACCTGCACCATCAAAGCAAGAGACAGAGCAGAATGGCGCTCCATGGTAGCCAACCTTCGTTGCGGAGACGGCACTCGATGATGATGATGAGAGGAATTCAAATACCTATGAAGTTTAATGACAAACGACAATTCACATTGGACAGCTATCACCACTATTGTCCAACAAGGAAATAACTCTATTGGCAAATCGGGCACTGTACAATACAATCTTCGTCCCAACATTGTGCTACCATGCTAGACCTGGACCCTAGATGCAAAAACAATAAGAAAAATAACCTCTGCTTAAATGAAATGTGTCAGATGAATGACAGGAAACAGTCTGAGAGACAAGATCAGAAATGAAGAACTGAGAAAAAAGCTAGTAATAGTCCTTGCCATAGAATATATAAAGAAACAACAGATAAAATGGTTTGGCCATGTGACAAGGCAGAGTAATCAAAACACAACACAACGAGCCTTCAATAAGCATTGCAAGAAGACCAGACCCAAGGTTGACCATGAAAAAGATGGATCAATGGAATATTAGAAGCACTAGGAAAACATAACAACAGCAGAGACAAACAGAAGAACAGAAGACCACAAATTATGTCTCCCCTCGATGCTGAAAGGCAAATGAGGAAGGAAAGAAGAACTAAATACTTTATTTTAGTTAACTATCTATTAGTGAAGACGCCTAACATTTGTCAATATTTTGCTTCATTCTATGATCCACAATAAGCATTTTTTTTTAAAATAATACAAAAAATTTAAAATATAATTTATAGTAAATTAAAATAAAATACTAGTATATTTTATACAAGCAGAAAAAATTTAAATTAAGAAAAGAGTACTGTAGGAGGATATAATTACTGTGTCACAGCAGCTATTTATAGTTCTAAGCCTGTGAGCTGACGCCCTTCAGCCCAATGCCATATAGTGATATCTACAGGTATTTCTGAGTTCCCTTGTAGTTCCCTACATGGTGTAAGTGTGCCATTTATCAGGTCTTTGAGAAAGTAGAGTTGCTCTGATGTCATTTGGCTTTGGACAATCAGAAAGATGATCTTTTACTGTTTCATGTGGGTGATCACAGATTGAGCATGCTGGAGTTTGGTTTTGTTGTATCCTATTGATGTGTTATCCAGTGGTATATAACTGGTTCTCAGTCTGGAGATGGTTGTTTGGTCTCTTCTTTTTACTGTTAATGTTCTAATGCGGGTTTGCCCTTGACCTGTATTTAAAAATCTCCCTGTTTTTCCCTTGGCTCATCCATTCAACCAATCTTCTCTACGTTGGAGTATATGTTTTGTAAGGCTGTGTTTAATGAGATATTGGTGTTAAAATGTGTCTGTCTGGATTCTCTCTTAGCTAATGTATCTGACTTATCATTTCTTGGTGTGTTGGAGTGTCCCGGGATCCATTGCATCACTAGCATGGTGAGCTGTGTGAGTTCTAGCGCTGATTATGTTACTTCCTAGCACCTGCAGGGCTAATTTGAAATCAGCAAAAATGACTATATTTCTTTTCTTTAATGGTAGGGTACCAAAACAGTATTCAGACGATACACTACTGTTTCTCAGGCTGTTATTTCTGCTTCATAATTATTGCAGACTTTGCCACACGAGTCACATAGTTCCTCTGCTGTTCTATGTGGATAATTTACCAAATCCCAAATTCAGCTTTGATAGTTGCCTTTGTGGCTGCACCATCAGTATATACATGTTTCCAGTCATCTTAATAAGTACTGATGGTTTTCCCTTAAGTGGTTGTTATTAATATTTGGTCAGCATTTGTATCTACTCTGCGTTTATTTCTCTATACAGATTTCTGGGTTTATGTAATTTGCATTTGGTGATAGTTCTTTGATGACTCTTGATATTTGTTGACGTTTCTCAGGTAGGTAGTATTTTTCTTGTATGTTCCTGACATGCTGCAAAGTTGAGATCTGTTTCATTCTTTTGTTAGGAACTCACTTATCCAGTAACTTTCTGTTGGGATGGTCTTTCTCCATTCTTTTTGTCTTTAATATAGCACCATAATGGCCTTATCTCTTTTCATCTCTAAAGGTTCTACATTGTAATGTATTTCTTATGCTGCCTTCGGTATAGACCTCATTGCACCACAGATAAGCTATTGTGCACTGTTTGTTCCAGAATAGAGCTAACACAACCCAGATAGAGATTCCTAAGAGTTTCTTTATTTGCACCCCATGAAGTATTACAAGGCCTTTTCATAAGTTGTAGTTTTCATGTTGCTCTCTTAGCCATGTTTTCTACATGTTTCTTCAGGTTCAATTGATAGTCTAGTTGTACTCCTAAGTATGTGGGATGCTCCTCATTTTTGAGACCTCCCTGTTGGAGATTAAGCTTGATATTTGCCCTAGCTGTTTTGTTACTTCTGGTAAATATTCTGTATACTGTCTTCTATGTATTGATCTTTAGTTTACAGGTGTTACAATATTCTTCCAGGCAAATGAGGTCTTTATTTAGTTTTGATTCTGCTTTCCTAATGTTTTCGTTTGTATGCCAGATAACTAGGTCATTGGCCTTTTCATTAGTCAGGGTTTTGGCCAAGTTGTTAATGTATAATAAAAAGAGGGAGCAGCTAAGTGGCGATCCCTGTGTTAACCCTTTTTCTAGAACCTCTTTGTCCGATATCATCATCATCATGTGCCATGCCGGTTGGCGTAAGTGATCGTGTCCTTCCACAATTTTCTATCCACAGTGCATCGTATCAGTTCTGATGTTCACTGTTTTCCATGCCATGACACCAAGCTATCCAGTATTTTTTGTCTTTGTCGTCTGCGATCTCTCTTTCCTCTTATTTTGCCAGTTGTAACCAAGTATTCCATCTTTCCTCTTCTCATGATGTGCCCAAAAATGTTGATTGTTTCTTTCTGATGTTTTTTAAGAGCTCTCTTTTGTGTTGGCCTCTTTGAGAATTTCCTCATTGGTCTTTTTAGCTGTCCAGGGAACTTTCAACATTCTTCTGAGAAATCCCATCTCTGTGGCCTCTAACTGTCTTTTCATTTGTTTGTCTACTGTCCATGATTTGTTTCCTTAGGGCAGAATTGATTCTATATAGCACCGATGAGCTCTCTTTCTTACTTCTATTGACATAGATTTGTTGCATAAGATGTTTTTAATTTTCTGAAATGCTATTCTGGCTTGAGCCATTCTGCTTTTTATTTCTGTGGTGCATCTTCCATCTGATGTTTTTATTGTGCCCAAGTATTTGACATTTTGCACTTGTTTCAGATTTGTTCTATTTATTTTTATGCTGCATGATGGTGATGATTGTTTCTTTGATATGACCATTACTTCTGTTTTCTTACTATTCAGACTGAGACCTTTTTTGTTGCTTTCTTTTACTATTATGTCTATCATTTCTTGTAGTTTATTTTCTGTCTTTGGTATTAAGACTGTGTCATCCGCATATCGCACATTATTTATGTTGTGACCGTTGACTTCAATTCCGTTTTTGTTTATTATTGATCTCATAACATGTTCGCTGTAAAGTGAAAACAAATCCGGCGAGAGAACACAACCTTGTCTGACTCCTTGTTTTAATATATTGGAATTGTCCTGATTGGTTGCTAATTCATATAGCTGCTGTTTGTTGCTAGTACATGTTTTTTATGATTCGCAGATCCTTGCCATCAATGTTTAATTTCTCCAGCATATTGATTATTTCCACAAGCTTTACTTTGTCAAATGCTTTTGTGTAGTCTATAAAGCACATATATAGATCTTTCTTTACCTCTATAGATCTTTCTATCAATGTTCTTAAGATGTATATTGCATTATTGGTGCCTTTTCCTTCCACAAATCCACATTGTTCCTCACTTATTTCTGGTTTTATTTTCTTTCTTACATGTCTCATGATGATTCTTAGTAATATTTTCATCATATGGCTCATGTGACTAATAGTGTGATGGTCTTCACAATCAGTGGCGCCTGACTTCTTCGGTATGGCTACAAAGCCACATAATAGAGTCACATAATTTGGTTTGGATTAGGAAGTGTTTGAGCTGTTTGTAAAGTTTTCTATGTACAACCCACGTCTCTTATCTTCAAGAAGAGACCATTCTGCCAGACTGGATCGTAGGCTTGTTGCAAGTAAGGATACATGATATTAAGGATAGGGACCGGTAGCTTCTTGGGTCATCTGGTGGTTTGTTCTTCTTGAGCAGTGGTACCACTTAGACATTCCTCCAAACTTTGGGGATGTTGCTGCCTCTCCATGTCTTGATGATAAGTCTAACTAGTGTCTCTTTTCCTGACTTGCCAGAGTACTTGACAATCTCATTATGTACCTTTTCTGGCCTTGGAGTTCTTTTAGATTGTAACTTTTGTATTGTCTTTTCTAATTCTCATAAAGTAGAGTCTTCTTCAAATAGCACAGCATTTACTGTGGGTGCACTCTCAATTGATTTCAAATTACATAGATGATTGTATCTGTTTCTATGGGTATATTTGCTCTATTGACTGAAGTAAAGTAACGGTTAAGAAAAGAGTAGGAGGGATTCCATATAATATAATACAATACTGTGTCACAGCCTTAGTAGTAAGGCCTGCGGTGGAAAGGGATTACCCCTATTCTGTGATGTTTTCTGCTTTGTGAACAGGAGCAGTTATCACATAGATTGAATGGCATCAGTCTTCTCTATAGCAGTAGCTCGTATAGTTGAAGAGGTCACAATTGTGGAGATTTTCTGGGATATAGTTCTATCTCTGCCTGTTGGCCTTACTACTACAGATGCCCTTTACTGTCTTTCTATTTTAACTTTTCTGTTCATATTTACTTTTCTTTTCATCTTTACTTTTACCACCGACCACCTGGCCATATGAAAGACTGAAGGCCAAGTATGGTGGTCTCTCTCTGAGCATATGACTAATGTACTTTCATTTCATCTTACATAATAGCATTATTAATATACTTGCCACATAGTCTTTGTTAGTTTCTTTTGTGAGTAATATGATTATAATAATGAAGTCGCTCCAATTTAAAAAGTGCTTAAAAGTCTCTTATACATTTCACTTCACATGTTATTCTACTTTTGTATCTTTCAAGAATTGAATTTGTCCATGTCTGACACTGGTAGTATAATAGGGGTATAAACAATGTTTCTATTAATTTCTTTTTTGTTTACTTAATTGTGTGTGACCATGTGTTACCGAGGCCTCATTGTGTTGGAAGGAAAGAATAGTGACACTGTGACCTTCCAGGCTTGTCGTAAGAGGCGACTAAGGCGATTGATCGATGGCTTGACAAGCTGTCATTGTAAAAAGTATTGTTATGGAAACAGAGCCATAGATTTTAGATAGAGTCTTCAGCTCGAAGGGACAATAGAATTATATTCTGATGTTTTTTTTGTTTATCTCTAAATGCCTGTAAGTTTGTTAAGGCCTTTGATGGAAGGGCACATTTAATTTGCTTAAACACTATAGCCTAAGGCCATATAATCCATGAGGATGTAAACAATTTCAGAATTTGTTTTGGGAAATCACATTTTGTATGATTTCAAGTATTGTGGGGAGGGTGGATGGGGGCTTCTAAGTTTCATTTAACTGAAGGCCTCACAAAGTCTCTATCAGGCATTGCCTATAGCCAAAGTGATACAGGCCAGAATTTCAGGTCTTGTATTTTCATGCTGTGACATTTTGCTCCCAAGTTAAGAAAAAGATGTGACACAACATAGTAATTTTATAGTGATCTCCATTGTCTCAATATTCCTTCTTCTGTGATCATGGCTTGTTCTGACTAGAATTTATAATTCTCCTTTGAAGACCACTGAGTCAATGAAACAAGCAGCTGTCTCAATACATGTCAGAGACATTGTCCCAACGTAATGGGATCATTTGTGTCCGTTACTTGGTAGATCATGGAGAGGCTGTTGTTTGTTGAAACTGCTATTTATGAGACAGGACCAATGATGTCCTTCTTATTTCTTGCTCTCTCTATATTAATATGGAAGATGATGTTGGTTAAACAGGACCAATGGCATTCTTTTCCTGCCCGTTCACCTTGATTCAACTGGATAGCTTAACTTGATTACCTGGTATAGACCATAGAGCTACTCAAGAACTTAGCTCTAAGATGTGTGTTACATTTTTTAAAATCCGAAAATAACACAGAAAATCACAGAAAAGATCTGTTTTCCCTTACAAATTACCTTGTAAGGCTTACAAGTCAATTTCTTAGAAGAACTCTTAAGGAAAACCCTTACAATATGGAAGGCATGTCTTTCTTTTTTTATTCATTTCATTATTTAACTTGTATTAGGATACATTCAGGTTATCTTCTATGATAATTCAGGTCATCTTCTATGATACATTCAGATTATCTTCTATTATACATCCAGGAGGTTATCTTCTACGGCACATCCAAATTTTCTTCTGTGATACATCCAGTTTATCTTCTAAGCACACATTCAGGTTATCTTCTATAACACATTCAGGTTATCTTCTATGACACATTCAGGTTATCTTCTATAACACATTCAGGTTATCTTCTATGACACATTCAGGTTATCTTCTATAACACATTCAGGTTATATTCTATGACACATTCAGATTATCCTCTATGACACTTCCAAGTTCTTAGAAGAAATTAAAGCTTAAATTTTAAAAACATGTGTGGTGAATAAGTAGGTATTCTGTAGCAGTGAAATGTCACCTTTAATTTTTTTGTCATCTTTCTGAAATATTTATTTTTATAAACTGTGAACTATTACATTGTCATTAACACCAACAATTAATCGGACAAGAAAATTAAAATTTGATTGTGTGTTTTCAACTATAGAAACCAGCTGTATTAAATACACTGTTATGAAAGAAGCAAACGTAACAATTCAGGTCACCTTTCATGCAGAACTGGTGCAATACTGATAAGATAGTAGCTAGAATGCTATTTTGAGATTAAACCAATGTCTGTGAATTGTATGGGTCCATCTCATTTATGAACACATCAGTTGCCTGTATGAGGAATTTATGCAGCTTTTAAGGTAGTGAACCACACTCAAACTGTGCTTAGTTTGACACGTTGGTTTGTATATACTTTTGTGGGAAAACTCAATAATGCTAAAATCAGCATATTCATGACCCAGTTTGTGAAATGAGTTGATCACAGAAGAAGAATGGGACTCATCAAAGCAGCAATAGAATAGATAGCAATAACTCTATCCTGTTCTGAGTCACATTATATTCTTCAGCTTCATCAGTGAACATACTAGAATTCATCATTAACAAACCCTATTGTGTCTCAGGACACCATGGATAAACAGTTACTTTCATTGAATCTGATTGTCTATTAATCTTTACTTACATTAAGTCTTATTGTTGACTAATAATCTTTATTTACATTAAATCTTATTGTCTAATAATCTTTATTTACATTAAATCTTATTATTGTCTAATAATCTTTATCATATGTGCATACTACCCATGAGAGTATGAATTTACACAGAGTTGTCCCCCTTTCACCAACACACAAACATGTCACACAATGTCCAGTGGGTAAACTGTCTTTTGGATTGAGTTGATTACCAGCATGTTACCTCATGGCTGTTGATGAACCGAAGTTGATTGTTAGTGGCAGAATAACAACAATGAACTGACAAAGACCTTATTTGACATCCACGTGATAACACTGGGGAAATGAAATAACAGAAGATGTCTTTTGGGAACAATGTGGTGTAAATTTTGTGTTTACTGGAGACTTTGGTGGCTAATAGACAGTTGCAATCTCACGCGTCCCCCGCGCATCCTAGTGTTTTTAATATTTCATCAATCCATCTTTTTCTCCTCTGTTGGCTCTCCTGCTGTTATTTTTCCTAGTGTTTTTAATATTTCATCAATCACATCTTTGCTCTTCTGTTGGCCTCTCCTACTGTTTTTTTTCCTAGTGTTTTTAATATTTTATCAATCCATCTTTTTCTCCTCTGTTGGCCTCTCCTACTGTTATTTTTCCTAGTGTTTTTAAATATTTCATCAATCCATCTTTTTCTCCTCTGTTGGCCTCTCCTGCTGTTATTTTTCCTAGTGTTTTTAATATTTCATCAATCCATCTTTTTCTCCTCTGTTGGCCTCTCCTACTGTTATTTTTCCTAGTGTTTTTAATATTTCATCATCATCCATCTTTTTTCCCTCTGTTGGCCTCTCCTACTGTTATTTTTCCTAGAGTTTTTAATATTTCATCAATCCATCTTTTTCTCCTCTGTTGGCCTCTCCTGCTGTTATTTTTCCTAGTGTTTTTAATATTTCATCAATCCATCATTGCTCTTCTGTTGGCCTCTCCTGCTGTTATTTTTCCTAGTGTTTTTAATATTTCATCAATCCATCTTTTGCTCCTCTGTTGGCCTCTCCTGCTGTTATTTTTCCTAGTGTTTCTAATATTCCATCAATCCATCTTTTGCTCTTCTGTTTGCCTCTCCTACTGTTATGTTTCCTAGTGTTTCTAATATTCCATCAATCCATCTTTTGCTCTTCTGTTGACCTCTCCTGCTGTTTTGTTTCTTAGTGTTTCTGATATTCAATCAATCCATCTTTTGCTCTTCTGTGGGCCTCTCCTACTGTTATATTTTTACTAGTGTTTCTATTATTCCATCAATCCAATTTTTGTTCTTCTGTTGGCCTCTCCTACTGTTATGTTTTACTAGTGTTTCTAATATTCCATCAATCCAATTTTTGCTCTTCTGTTGGCTTCTCCTGCTATTATGTTTCCAAGTGTTTCTAATATTCAATCAATCCATCGTTTTACTTTGTCCAACCCTTGAGTTTGATGCTCTCAAAACGTTTATTAAAGACTCGTTGTGTTGTGCTTTGACTTATGACGTGACCAAACCATTTTCTAGTTTAGTTTAGTTTATTCGACGGATCACCATTGCACCTCAGACATACCCATAACTGCCGAGACCACCTCCCTAAGTGTTCGGAAGAAAACATCCAGAATGTTGTGCATTAAATAGCTTTGGTTCTTTGGTTATGGAAGGCCCCGGTATCACTGCAAACGAATTAAAATCCATAATTGCTCAACCAAAAACAGCTAAAGCTGGTGAGTTTTGTTGGCGAGTGTGAAGAATGTAATCTCTCAGATACCGAGAAGTCATTCGCAAAGCATATAGCGGGACTAAAATAGTTATTATTTGGTTACTTTCTCAAGCACTGCGTTTGTGTAATCACAGCCTTGTCATGACGATATACCCGAATACTGGATAAAAAGTTGCTGCAATAGTGAAGCAATAACAGAACAAGACAAATCTTGCCTATGTTTTCATTGTTAACAAGGCGAAGTCTTTTTCAAGTGTAGGTAACGTACACAACGATCAACAACAATATTACTGTCCATTGTAACAATCCATTTTAAATTAATTTTTTTAAAAATATGATGATCAACATTTTCAGGAGCACGTGAACTTCCGGTCAATATGGTGCATAGTCGGCAGGAACCATTGAAGGCTATGTCTGAAAAGTGTTCCTTGTTGTAGTTTCCTCATATTCCAAGTCCAGCTTGTTGCAGGAGCTACTGAGTTAAGTGCTCTGTGCACACCGTGAGCTGTGTGTCTCATCCGTTTTGATCCTGTTTCGATATCCCGCTTGTTTACGATGAATGAAGATATCGTGTGACAGGGAACAGTTGGCTGGGTTCACTTTCTGTGCGGTTTCGCCTTATGTCTTTTGGCGTGTGCTGAGATTGCTATGTTTGGGTTACAGCTACTTTTCTTTGGTTGGGAGATGTGCTAGTAATTCGGATGATCCACTGGCACGGGAGGTTGAGCAATTATGGATTTTAATTCCTTGCAGTGATACCGGGGCCTTCCATAACAATAACAATCTATTTTAACACGAATTGTTTGCCCTATATACGGAAGTGATGTCAAGTTGGTGGGAGGATTATTTATTCTTTTCTTATTTTAAATTCTGAACAATCTAATATTCTCTTGACATTATGTGTGGCCTCTAAAGTTCTCTACTAATTTGTGACTTTTAAAGTGCAATTATTTTCTATCTTCATTGCTATAATTTTCTATTTTAAATGCAATTATTTATATTTTAAATGTAATTGTTTTGTATTTTAAGTGCAGTCAGATTATTATTATTATTATTATTTTTTTTTTGCGGAGTGAAATGAAGACTGGTATCAATCAGTGATGGACAAAAATGAGTGTGAGTATGGGGACATTTTTATTTATTTATTTTTTTTTTTTTTGGGGGGGGGGGGGGGGGGATGGTAATAATGTTAAGCAGTGTTTTTTTTACTTTTACAGCCGACCCCTGTTACGGTAAGCTGCATCATTTTTTAGTGCAGTCTCCGCATCTAAGGTTGGCTACCATGGAGCGCCATTCCGCTTTTGTCTCTTGCTTTGATGGTGCAGGTTGTCATAGGCTGACTTGTCCATCTCTTGAAGTTACTCATCCATGTTAGTCTTGGTCTGCCTCTGCCCTGTTTACCTTGTATTTTCCCTTCCAAGCTGAAATAATCTTAATGGTCACGAGATAGATATTTCATAAACTATTTTAACAGGTTAGCTGGATGCGCATTTTGTGACAGAGCAACTATGGTAATTATGATGACTGATTGGTATTTACACTAAATTTGTAGTAAAGTTAAGTAACTGTGTCCAGTGATCGACAAACATCCTGTCCGTGTACCTTGTTGGCTCCACTATCTGTCCCCATCTGTGTCCCTCGCTGTCTCCTGTATCTGTCCCTCACTGTCTCCTCTATCGGTCCTCGCTGTCTCCTCTATCTGTCCCTATCTGTGTTCCTCATTGTCTCCTCTATCTGTCCCTATCTGTGTCCCTCATTGTCTCCTCTATCTATCCCTATCTGTGTCCCTCATTGTCTCATCTATCTATCCCTATCTGTGTCCCTCATTGTTTCCTCTAAATGTCCCTATCTGTGTCCCTGATTGTCTCCTCTATCTATCCCTATCTGTGTCCCTCGTTGTCTCCACTATCTATCCCTATCTGTGTCCCTGATTGTCTCCTCTATCTGTCCCTATCTGTGTCCCTGATTGTCTCCTCTATCTGTCCCTATCTGTGTCCCTCGTTGTCTCCACTATCTGTCCCTATCTGTGTCCCTCACTGTCTCCTCTATCTGTCCCTATCTGTGTCCCTCATTGTTTTCCTCTAAATGTCCTATCTGTGTCCCTCGTTGTCTCCTCTCTATTTGTCCCTATCTGTGTCCCACATTGTCTCCACTATCTGCCCCTATCTGTGTCCCTCATTGTCTCCACTATCTGTCCTATCTGTGTCCCTCATTGTTTCCTCTATCTGATCTGCCCCTATCTGTGTCCCTCATTGTCTCCTCTATCTGTCCCTATCTGTGTCCCTCATTGTTTCCTCTATCTGCCCCTATCTGTGTCCCTAATTGTTTCCTTTATCTGCCCTATCTGTGTCCCTCATTGTTCTCCACTATCTGCCCCTATCTGTGTCCCTCGCTGTCTCCTCTATCTGTTGTCCCTCATTGTCCCCTCTATCTGTCCCTATATGATTCTGTATTTCTTTCTCCTAACGTTATCTGCCACAATTGTTTCACATATTTTAATTCCTGTTTGTGTGTATCCTCATCTCTCACTCCCCCTTTCTCCTCTCTCTCCCCCTTTCACCCCTTTCTCTCTCTGTTCCCATCCCCCCCACCTCTGTCTCTTCTCTTTGTCCTAATTGTATCCTTTTTCTCTACCCTTATCCTCTTTATATGTGCCTCAACCCCCATTGTCTTCCTGCTATATCCCTATTTTTATGCAACAATCACTCATATCCTTGTACTTCCCACAATACTACTTTATTTCCCTATATGTATCTATGAGTGTCCAATTTCTTCTTTCCTGCTTCCTTCAAGCTTTCTGATTTTCCCCGAAATTCTTTAATTTTCTGTCTGTCTGTTTGTCCGCCCGTCTGTCTGCCTGTTTGCCCTCTGTCTGTCCTGTTGTCCGTCCGTCTGTTTGTCCGTCTGTCTGTCTGTTTGTCCGTTCCGTCTGTCTGCCTGTTTGCCCGTCTGTCTGTCTGTTTGTCCGTCCGTCTGTTTGTCCGTCTGTCTGTCCGTCCGTCTGTCTGCTTGTCCGCCAGTCTGTCTGTCTGTTTGTCGTCTGTCTGTTTTGTCCCGTCCGTCTGTCTGTCTGTTTGTCCGCCCGTCTGTCTGCCTGCTTGTCCGCCCGTCTGTCTGTTTGTCCGTCCCCGTCTGTCTGTTTGTCCGTCCGTCTGTCTGTTTGTCCGCCCGTCTGTTTGTCCGTCCGTCTGTCTGTCTGTTTGTCTGTCTGTCTGTTTGTCCGTCCGTCTGTCTGTTTTCCCGTCCGTCCTTCTGTCTGTTTGTCCGTCTCTCTGTTTGTCCGTCCGTCTGTCTGTTTGTCCGTATGTCTGTTTGCCCGTCTGTCTGTCTGTTTGTCCGTCCGTCTGTCTGTCTGTTTGTCCGCCCGTCTGCCTGTTTGTCCGCCCGTCTGCCTGTTTGTCCGTCCGTCTGTCTGTTTGCCCGTCTGTCTGTCTGTTTGTCCGTCCGTCTGTCTGTCTGTTTGTCCGCCGTCTGCCTGTTTGTCAGCCCGTCTGTGTGTTTGCCCGTCCATCTGTCTGTTTGCCCGTCCGTCTGTCTGTCTGTTGCCCGTCTGTCTGTCTATTTTCCCGTCCTGTCTGTCTGTCTTTTGTCCGTCCGTCTGTCTGCCTGTTTGTCCGTCCGTCTGTCTGTTTGCCCGTCTGTCTGTTTGTCCGTCCGTCTGTCTGCCTGTTTGCCCGTCCATCTGTCTGTTTGCCCGTCCGTCTGTCTGTCTGTTTGCCCGTCTGTCTGTCTATTTTCCCGTCCGTCTGTCTGTCTATTTTCCCGTCCGTCTGTCTGTCTGTTTGCCCGTCTGTCTGTCTATTTCCCGTCCGTCTGTCTGTCTGTTTGTCCGTCCGTCTGTCTGCCTGTACTCTCTCTATAACCAATTGTTGCGTATTCATTATCCCTCTTCTCCGCAACTTAACCATGCTTTCTTGCTTGTTCTTTCTTTCCCTTTCTCTCTCCAGTACAAATTATAATGCCAGTTTGTGTTTTCTTCTGCCCTTTTGCCTGTGTTTTCTTCAAAAACTCCTTCATCCTCTCTCTCTCTCTCCCTCCTCTCCCTCTCTCTCTATCTCTCTCTCTCTCTCTTCCAAATCCTCATCCACCTTCTTAAAATTGTGCCACACCTCTAGTTCTGTCTATTCGCCAAACCTTTGACACCCCATCAGCTGTAAGTGCCAAACCTTTGACACCCCATCAGCTGTAAGAGCCAAATCTTTCACACCCCATCAGCTGTAAGAGCCAAACCTTTGACACCCCATCAGCTGTAAGAGCCAAACCTTTGACACCCCATCAGCTGTAAGAGCCAACCTTTGACACTCCATCAAATGTAAGAGCCAAACCTTTGACACCCCATCGGCTGTAAGAGCCAAATCCTTGATACCCCATCAGCTGTAAGAGCCAAACCTTTGACACCCCATCAGCTGTAAGAGCCAAACCTTTGACACCTCATCAGCTGTAAGAGCCAAACCTTGACACCCCATCAGCTGTAAGAGCCAAACCTTGACACCCCATCAGCTGTAAGAGCCAAACCTTTGACACCCTATCAACTGTAAGAGCCAAACCTTTGACACCCCATCAGCTGTAAGAGCCAAAACTTTGACACCCCATCAGCTGTAAGAGCCAAACCTTGACACCCCATCAACTGTATGAGCCAAACCTTGACACCCCATCAGCTGTAAGAGCCAAACCTTGACACCCCATCAACTGTAAGAGCCAAACCTTTGACACCCCATCAGCTGTAAGAGCCAAACCTTGACACCCCATCAACTGTAAGAGCCAAACTTTGCACCTCATCAACTGTAAGAGCCAAACCTTTGACACCCCATCAGCTGTAAGAGCCAAACCTTTGACACCTCATCAGCTGTAAGAGCCAAACCTTGACACCCCATCAGCTGTAAAGCCAAACCTTGACACCCCATCAGCTGTAAGAGCCAAACCTTTGACACCCTATCAACTGTAAGAGCCAAACCTTTGACACCCCATCAGCTGTAAGAGCCAAAACTTTGACACCCCATCAGCTGTAAGAGCCAAACCTTGACACCCCATCAACTGTATGAGCCAAACCTTTGACACCCCATCAGCTGTAAGAGCCAAACCTTGACACCCCATCAACTGTATGAGCCAAACCTTGATAACCCATCAGCTGTAAGAGCCAAACCTTTGCACCTCATCAACTGTAAGAGCCAAACCTTTGCACCTCATCAACTGTAAGAGCTAAACCTATGACACCTCATCAGCTGTAAGAGCCAAACCTTTGACACCCCATCAACTGTAAGAGCCAAACCTTTACACCCCATCAGCTGTAAGAGCCAAACCTTTGACACCCCATCAACTGTAAGAGCCAAACCTTTGACACCCCATCAACTGTAAAGAGCCAAACTTTGACACCCCAACAACTGTAAGAGCCAAACCTTGACACCCCATCAGCTGTAAGAGCCAAACCGTCCATAGCCTACTATGACTAGAATTATCTCAGAGATGGGATTTCTCAGAACAATGTTGAAAGTTCCCTGGACAACTAAAAAGACCAATGAGAAAATTCTCAAAGAGGCAAACACAAAAAGGGAGCTCCCAAGAAACATCAGAAAGAAAGAATCAACATTTTTCGGGCACATCATGAGAAGAGTAAAATTTGAATACTTGGTTACAACTGGCAAAATACAGGAAAAGAGATATCACTGACAACAAAGAGAGAAAACACTGTATAGTTTGGTGTCATGGCATGGGAAACAGTCAACAACAGAACTGATACGATGCACGATGGATAGAAGATTGTCGACGGACATGATCGCCTACTCTAACCGGTATGGCACATGATGATAATGAAAATCATCTCGTTGATGAACAAATGAGCCAAGCAGGATGGACAACAAGGCCTCCCCAGATAAGCGTAAATCTTCCTGGATGATGCTGATTTCCAGTCAGCTCTTTATAAACCACAGGAAAAAAAAATCCTTAGGGATTAGACTTTCTTTATCTCCCGATTTCTTTCCACCAATTTGTTCCCAATTTTTTTTTCTAATAATTGTTTTGTCATAATATTATTATTATTTTTATTATTATTAATTTTTATATGCACTTCCTTATGCCTACAACAATCATTTGATCTATTCGTTCATTTTTTGTCTTGCTCTTCTCTTCATTTGATTATTGATCGTATATCTTCAAGGACTCTCATCGATTCCTGCATTTGTGAAATTCGCTAGTTTAATGGCCAGATCACAAGGAGAAATAAAAATATATCTATTGTAAAGCTGAGAGAATTTCTATGTGATAAATGCTGGCCGTGGAAAGTGAGGCAAAAAAACAGTTGGTTCTGAATTAGAATGATATCATATAGAGGAGATCTGATATAGAACACATAGAGTAGACTGCATACATGTCTACATGATAAATTTATTAACAAGTATAATAATATTAACCTACATTTGGTTCCCAATCATCATCATCATCAAGCACCGTGTCTGCTGACGCAGGTGATCATGTCGCTCCGTAACTTTTTATTTCTACAGCTGTTTATAACAGTTCAGTTGTTAACTTCCTAGCACACACTCTCTCTAACTGTCTTGTATATATTTTTTCTTTTTTCTGTCATATTTCTCGTGATTTTTTTTCTTCAGCTTTAACAAAATGTTACAGTTGCTCCCTTCTGGTGACATGGCCAAGAAATGATGTCTGTTCCCTTCTCGTTACATAGCCAAGAAATGATGTCTGTTCCCTTCTCGTTACATAGCCAAGAAACGATGTCTGTTCCCTTCTCGTTACATGGCCAAGAAATGATGTCTGTTCCCTTTTCATTAACAACTGACAAGAAATTAGCTCTTCCTTCTCTCATTAATATGGCAAATAAATGATGCCCATTCCCTTCTCGTTACACACCAAAGAAATAATTGCTATTCCCGTCTATATGTCAAGACTAGCTCTTCATAACACTAAAAAATCTTTTCCTACTTCACAACAGAAGTTTAATCTCTAGTGGGAGTACACTGGAAAAATACGAATCCACTCAGTGAACAGCCTCCCACCGAAATTGGAAAATGCCGTGACATTTTGTTTTAAATTCAGTCCCGTGTTGGTTTACAGTAACATCATAATAATACTAGGAATACATTGATTACAATAGAATAATATGTTTTACAATAGAATGATATGTTGATTACAGTAGAATAATATGTTGATTACAGTAGAATAATTTATTGATTACAATAGAATAATTTGTTGATTACAATAGAATAATATGTTGATTACAATAGAATAATTTGTTGATTACAATAGAATAATTTGTTGATTACAATAGAATAATATGTTGATTACAATAGAATAATATTTTGATTACAATAGAATAATATGTTGATTACAATAGAATAATTTGTTGATTACAATAGAATAATTTGTTGATTACAATAGAATAATTTGAAGTTTTATTTACAAGAAATAAATGATGGCATGTTGATTTGCTGAAGAAAAAGAAATTGGAATTATTTTTAATGAATTGCAAGCTGGGTTTACGATACATTAATATCCAATGTTTGTTTATCAATAGAAGGATAGGTTCTTTCATGTTGATTTATGTTATATGATAATAATCCACTCTTATGTGTGCAATAGAATAATAATCATATATTTGTTTACAATATAATGTTAGTTATAGTTGTAATAAACCACGAACAGCTACAGTATTAACGTGTTCTGTGAGATGCGAAAACATGAATCAAAGATGTTTATTTTATGTTCCAACTCTTTGACTCCCACTAATGTTCGATAACCTTACTTCACTACTGTCCGACTCCTCTAACTGCCCTCTCAGCTTCTCTACTGTCCGACTCCTCTAACTGTCCTTAGCTTTAATACTATCAGAGCCCTCTAATTGCCCCTTTTCATCTTTGCTGTCCGACTCCTCTAACTGTCCTTAGCTTCTTTCCTGTCCGACTCCTCTAACTGTCCTTAGCTTCTTTCCTGTCCGACTCCTCTAACTATCCTTAGCTTCTTTCCTGTCCGACTCCTCTAACTATCCTTAGCTTCTTTCCTGTCCGACTCCTCTACGTATCCATAGATTCTCTACCGTCCGATTCCTCTAATTGTCCTTAGCTTCTTTCCTGCCCGATTCCTCTAATTATCCTTAGATTCTCTACTGTCCTACTGCTCTAATTGTCCTTAGATTCACTACTATCCGATACCTCTAATTGTCCTTGGATTCTCTACTATCCGACTCTTATAATTGTCCTTAGCTTCTTTCCTGTCCGACTCCTCTAACTATCCTTAGCTTCTTTCCTGTCCGACTCCTCTAACTATCCTTAGCTTCTTTCCTGTCCGACTCCTCTACGTATCCATAGATTCTCTACCGTCCGATTCCTCTAATTGTCCTTAGCTTCTTTCCTGCCGATTCCTCTAATTATCCTTAGATTCTCTACTGTCCTACTGCTCTAATTGTCCTTAGATTCACTACTATCCGATACCTCTAATTGTCCTTGGATTCTCTACTATCCGACTCCTCTAATTGTCCTTAGCTTCTTTCCTGTCCGACTCCTCTAACTGTCCATAGATTCTCTACTGTCCGACTCCTCTAACTGTCCATAGATTCTCTACTGTCCGACTCCTCTAACTGTCCTTAAATTCTCTACTATCCGACTCCTCTAATTGTCCTTAGCTTCTTTCCTGTTCTACTCCTCTAATTATCCTTAGATTCTCTACTATCCGACTCCTCTAATTGTCATTAGCTTCTTTCCAGTCCGATTCCTCTAAGTGTCCACAGATTCTCTATTGTCCGACTCTTTTAATTATCCTTAGATTCTCTACTGTCCGACTCCTCTAATTGTCATTAGCTTCTTCCTGTCCGACTCTTCTAAGTGTCCATACATTCTCTACTGTCCGACTCCTCTAATTGTCCTTAAATTCTCTACTATCCGATTCCTCTAACTAAACTTAGCTCCTCTACGGTCCAACTCCCCAAATTGTCCTTAGCTTCTCTACTGTCAGACTCTTCTAATTGTCTTTTGCTGTCCGACATTTCAAAGTGTCCTTAGCTTCTTTCTTGTCCGACTCCGTTAAGTTGTTTCTCGATTCTCTTAAAGATTATGCCCGACTCTCTTAACATTTATAATGTCAGATTCTCTTTAATTTTCCCACTTTCCAACTACTTTCATCTCTCTTTCTGACGATTACCCGATGACCACTAAAGGAATGAATAATTCTCTTCATCATCCGCCCTTAGAAGGGCGTTATTTGGGCGTAGATGTGTTGTCTGTAGCTAGACTGAGATATATTTTATATTTATGGTCCAACACATCCAACTTCGGCTTTTTTCAGTACCAGGTTAAAAGCCTTCTCCAATTGCTAGTTCGTTTGTCCAGACTAGATAGTCTTATTACAGGAGCACCTCTGGGAGGTGGAGGAGAAGTTTGATCAACTCTGTTGTTCACCGACCTTGATCCATGCAGTCACATATGGGTCGCTGATTGAAATCATCTCAGTTGTTGGATGGGCGGCTTTGCTTTCCTCAAATATTTCTTACAAAACACTCTAAGCTATCCTCAAATATTTCTTACAAACACTCTAAGCTATCCTCAATTATTTCTTGCAAAACACTCTAAGCTATCCTCAACTATTTGTTACAGAACACTCTAAGCTATCCTCAAATATTTGTTACAAAACACTCTAAGCTATCCTCACTATTTGTTACAGAACACTCTAAGCTATCCTCAATATTTGTTACAAAACACTCTAAGCTATCCTCAAATATTTGTTACAAAACACTCTAAGCTATCCACTACTATTTTGTCTGAAGCTGACTTTTTATTTCTAATCTTTCCCTGTTACCCCATCCACATTTGAAGATGTTTGGGTTTGCTACACTCCACCTTTTATTTAAATTGTTTTTTTTATGAGAGTGTTTCCACATGGTAACATCGACCAAAGATATGAACTTTCTATCTGAGCTAACATTTTGTTTTAATGTTACCTTATGAGACTAATATTAATAAGTTGAAGCACTTCAAAGATAGGACAGATCTACTAACTATTTACACATTTTCAGTTTGAAGTCACATATATAGCATACAAATAAACATGACAAATCTGAAACATGTGCAACGCGTCAATCACCTGGGCACAATTATAACATCAGATGGAAGGTGCACCACATAAATAAAAAGCAGAATAGATAAGGCCAAAATAGCATTTCAGAAAATGAAAAACGTTTTATGCAACAAATTTATGTCAATAGAAGTGAGAACGAGAGTTAATCGGTGCTATATAGAGCCAATTCTGACCTATGGAAGCGAATCATATACAATAGATAAATATATGAAATGACGATTAGAGGCCACAGAGATAAGCTTTCTCGGAAGAATGTGGAAAGTTCCATGGACAGCTAAAAAGACCAATGAGGAAATTTTCAAAGAGGCCAACATAAAAAGGGAATTCTAAAAAACATCAGAAGGAAATAGTCAACATTTTTCGGGCACATCATGAGAAGAGGAAAGTAGGTATACTGGGCTGCAACTGGCAAAATAGAGGGAAAGAGAGATCGCGAGCGACAAAGAGAGAAGATACTAGATAGCTTGTTGTCAAGGCATAAAAAACAGTCAACAACAGAACTGATACAATGTACAGTAGATAGAAGATTGTGAAAGGACATGATCGTCTGCGACAACCGGTATGGCACATAATGGTGATTTGTCACATATGCTATACAAATGTATGATTTGTATGTGTATAGCCTTTTGTGTCCCACAAACGGTTGGTAGAAAGTAATCATGACTTGTCAGTAGTTTGGCTGAAATAACGATTGAACTCACGTTGCCGTTTGTCTACTCCGCGTAGGCGCGAAAAAGGTTGCGCTCTTCCCAATTCGCACCAAACCCCGCTCGACTCCTTTCTGAAGTGTTCCACAGGTGGGACAGCATCCCCTTTTTTAATCAGTTGCAATGTCCACCTTTTTGTAAAGCTGGCACCATTACATAGTAGGTGGTGTACGTTACACCCCACCACTTGCTACCAGCTTTACCGCAGCATTTCAATTATTTGCCTGCTCCCTTGAATGTCCTAAGGGATGAATCATTAATATTTAGAAGTTACATTTCTGGAATGAACAAATAAGCACGAGAACTAAACAAATTAGTGATGAATAAAGGTGTCTCAGACTTTACTAGGAAATGTCATGAGTCCCATCAAATGTCCCGCCAAGAGTCTCGTCAAGCGTCCTGCCAAGAGTCCCATCAAATGTTCCGCCAAGAGTCTCGTCAAGCGTCCTGCCAAGAGTCCCATCAAATGTCCCGCCAAGAGTCTCGTCAAGCGTTCTGCCAAGAGTCCCATCAAATGTCCCGCCAAGAGTCTCGTCAAACGTCCCGCCAAGAGTCCCATCATGTGTCCCGCCAAGAGTCTCGTCAAACGTCCCGTCAAGAGTCCCATCAAATGTCCCGCCAAGAGTCTCGTCAAACGTCTGCCAAGAGTCCCATCATGTGTCCCGCCAAGAGTCTCGTCAAACGTCCTGCCAAGAGTCCCATCATGTGTCCCGCCAAGAGTCTCGTCAAACGTCCCGCCATGAGTCCCACCAAGAGTCCCATCAAACGTCCCGTCAAGAGTCCGAGTGTTGGTTGGCACGTGTTATGGGAGTGTAAGTAAGAGAGCGGCCATTGACCAGGAGATTGGGATCGTTCCGTGCTCCACTGTGTCTCCATCAGGGCAGTTATCGCGGGCAAAGGGAAAACACTATCCCTATGGGCTTTAAAAGCCCATCTTCGGTTATGCTAGACCCTGCCCCACACCACAAGCCACCTCCACCTTTCTCCTATCTCATATAGCGCACTTCTTTTTTTTTTTCTAAAAAGGAAAATTAGGTTTTTGTGAACAATTACGTTCACATTTCTTGGAGACTACACATTTTAACCTACATTTTGACTTGACCTCATTCTACTCTAATGGGAGCTTTCTCCTGTCATTTCCCAACCTGAAATGAGATCACTTTTTGCGGGTACTCATGTTATCTTTCTTCTCTTTTCATTCGCTCGTAACTTACATCTTAACTCTTTTTTTTCTATCCATCTATCCCTCACTCATTCTCACCACTTTGTACCTGTTCATCATATTTCACCTCGCTCTATTCTCCCCTCTCTCTCTCTCTCTCTCTCTCTCTCTCTCTCTCTCTCTCTATTCTATTCTATTTCTACATTTTTCTGCCACACTTTGTCTACCTCAGCCTATTTGTATCCCTGTTCCATTCCATTTCTGTACAATTCTCTATCTCATATAATGCCATCTATCGTCTTCTGTTCACCACACTTCAAATCCTACTCTGCGTGTAGGCTTAAAGAAATATTGATCCAGCAGAAGACAGTAGCCTTCGAAACCTGGCCTCTTAGAAGACGTCCACAGCACTTCCCCGCTGGGCGTCCCTTAATGAAGCTAAACACACGTTCATCATTGCTGCCTCTTGGTCACGTGTCCCTTATTAAATGACAAAAATCCCCCTCACTCATCTTCTCAAACACTCAACACATCCTCGCAATTTCAAGTCATGTCTTTCCTAGAAAAAGAAAAATATCACAATCTTATCTCCCTTTAACCCATACACACTCTAAATACGTTAACTACAATCTTAACTCAATCATTTGCCAACACAATCTTGTTATCTAACCCAAATTAACCGAAGTAACTATAGTCGTTGTACATAGACACAGTTGTCGGTATAAATATTTATAAAACATACGCATAATCCACATACTCTTGTAAATCTAAGCCATACACATAAACCGAAACCCACACATGCGGACACGTATACACTATACAAATAAACATAGCCACATACATCTGTATGAATGCTACAACAAATAAACCATCAATATAATACACACACACACACACACACTAGTGGGTATATGTCATAAAAATGAACCACAAGTCTAACAAGACGCACTCACGCACATGCATATACTTGTACATATAAACCATGAGAGAATTATATCGTAATAATAAACCACATACACTTGTGGCTAAAAATCATTAAATAATAAACCATAAGTATAACTCAAACATACACTGGTTGTTATAAACCATGAATTATAAACCACACCCACATATCAAGTGCTTGCCGTTCTAATCCTAACCCACGTGAAGTACTGGCGCTCGCTACCGCTGGGTCAGTTACCAGAATCTGGCTAAGACCTGATTTCACCTTCCAGAGGCATTTCTTTAAACGAACTGGTGGTGAAATGGGATCTGCTGATATCAAAGAAGGTGGTGATCCATCAGAAGAAAGAGATAATCAAATCAATCTGAAGACAAGTTCCAAATCAGGATACCTTTCAAAATAGGAATAGGTGGGAACAAGTTATCATTAAACGCCCCTGAACAGGACACGATGGACTCCACAGTCACATGTACACACAATTCAAGATCGGCACCTCAACTACATGTACTGCTGGACAGGCGGCCTAGACTGCTGTACATATACTCCAAGACTGCACTGAATATAGTAGACTGAGGAAAAGCCATTGGCCCATAGATACAAACACTACAGACAAAGCTATATGGGCCACTGCAAGAATTACAAAAGACAGTAAAATTTATACAGGAAACGACATTGCAGATATAGACAATACTTCGGGCGAACGATATATAGACAGACAGACAAACAGATAGAATAGATAGATAGATAGATAGATAGATAGATAGATAGATAGATAGATAGATAGATAGATAGATAGATAGATAGATAGATAGATAGATAGATAGATAGATAGATAGATAGATAGATAGATAGATAGATAGACAGATATGATAAACAGACAGACAGATAGGATATATATGATAGACAGACAGACAGATAGGATAGATAGACAGATGGGAATCGTCGAAAAGTGGGATCCTCTGATATCCAATAAGGCGGGGATCATCCCTAGAAGTAGGTTCTGCTGATACAGAAGATCTAGCTATTTGAGAATCAAGAAGCCCATGGCAGCAGGCATGGTCACCAACTAAGGTCAACAGGTACATTGTTCACGACGTGACATACGATTATCCCATTAAACCCTAATCCTGACACAATCTCTGTCCCAAATCTAACTTGAACCCACACACACACACATTTACCATAAAAATCAAACATAAACCTTGATCATTTATACATGATAAAAAATCCAACAAAAGGGACCAGAGAATAATAATCGCATGCTCAGTGTAGTTGATGTTTAGAGTTTTTTTCTCTCTCTCTCACCAGATGGTTAAAAAATGAAAACAAAACTTGACTACCGTGATCACATTTTTTTTTTTTTTTGTAGAGTGATAATTTTTGTGTGCAAGAACTATCATTTGTGTGTGAGAGAACGATCAGTATGTGAGAACGATATTTTTTTTTTATGTGAGAGCAATATTTTTTTTCTTTGTTCAATTGAGAACAATCTTTTTTTTTTTTAATTGAGAACTATCTTTTATTTTTTTTTTTTAATTGAGAACTATCTTTTATTTTTTTTTTTAATTGAGAATGATTATTTTTTTGCATGAGAACGGTCATTTTTTTTATTTGAGAGATCATTTTTATGTGAGAAATATAACTTTTTTTTTAAATTTGACAACGATCACTTCTTGTGTGAGAAGGCTAATTTTTTATGTGATAACAATAACTTTTTATGTAATAACAATAATTTTTTATGCGAGAACGATAATTTTGTGTGTGATAACGATAATTTTTTTTATGATAACGATAATTTTTTGTGTGATAACGATAATTTTGTATGTGATAGCGATAATTTTGTGTGTGATAACGATAATTTTTGTGTGTGATAACTATAATTTTTTTGTGTGATAACGATAATTTTTTGTGTGATAACGATAATTTTTTGTGTGATAACGATAATTTTTCGTGTGATAACGATAATTTTGTGTGTGATAACGATAATTTTGAATGTGATAACGATAATTTTTTGTGTGATAACGATAATTTTTTGTGTGATAACGATAATTTTGTATGTGATAATGATAATTTTTTGTGTGATAACGATATTTTTTGTGTGATAACGATAATTTTTTGTGTGATAACGATAATTTTGTGTGTGATAACGATAATTTTGTATGTGATAACGATAATTTTTGTGTGATAACGATAATTTTTTGTGTGATAACGATAATTTTGTATGTGATAATGATAATTTTTTGTGTGATAACGATAATTTTTTGTGTGATAACGATAATTTTGTATGTGATAATGATAATTTTTGTGTGATAACGATAATTTTTTTGTGTGATAACGATAATTTTGTATGTGATAATGATAATTTTTTGTGTGATAACGATAATTTTTGTGTGATCACGATAATTTTGTATGTGATAATGATAATTTTTTGTGTGATAACGATAATTTTGTGTGTGATAACGATAATTTGTATGTGATAACGATAATTTTTGTGTGATAACGATAATTTTGTGTGTGATAACGATAATTTTTCGTGTGATAACGATAATTTTGTGTGTGATAACGATAATTTTGAATGTGATAACGATAATTTTTTGTGTGATAACGATAATTTTTTGTGTGATAACGATAATTTTGTATGTGATAATGATAATTTTTTGTGTGATAACGATATTTTTTTGTGTGATAACGATAATTTTTTGTGTGATAACGATAATTTTGTGTGTGATAACGATAATTTTGTATGTGATAACGATAATTTTTGTGTGATAACGATAATTTTTTTGTGTGATAACGATAATTTTGTATGTGATAACGATAATTTTTTTGTGATAACGATAATTTTTGTGTGATAACGATAATTTTGTATGTGATAATGATAATTTTTGTGTGATAACGATAATTTTTTTGTGTGATAACGATAATTTTGTATGTGATAATGATAATTTTTTGTGTGATAACGAAAATTTTTTGTGTGATAACGATAATTTTGTATGTGATAATGATAATTTTTTGTGTGATAACGATAATTTTGTGTGTGATAACGATAATTTTGTATGTGATAACGATAATTTTTGTGTGATAACGATAATTTTTTTGTGTGATAACGATAATTTTGTATGTGATAATGATAATTTTTTGTGTGATAACGATAATTTTTTGTGTGATAACGATAATTTTGTATGTGATAATGATAATTGTGTGTTTGATAACGATAATTTTTTTTTACTCGAGAACGATTATTTTTTATGGGATAACCATTATTTTGTGTGAGAACGTTCATTTTTTTGCAGTGAGAAAGATCTTTTTTTTTTTTGGATTGAGAACGATCATTTCTTTGTGTGTGTGTGTGTGTGTGTGCGCGTGCGTGTGTGTGTGTGTGTGTGTGTATGTGTGATTCCTTCACTTCTTGTAAAGAACGGTCATTTTTTTTTATTTAACAAAAATCATGTTTGTGTGTGAAGGAATTTTTTTATTTGATAGAGATCACTTCTTTGTGTGAGAACGATCAGTTTTTTTAATGTTATAGCAATCATTTTTAATTATCATTTTTCAGCGATAACGATCCATTTTTTGTATGACAACCATCATTTTTATGTGTAAAAACGATAATTTGTGTGTGTGTAAGAACCTTCATTTTTTTATGTGATGAGGGCCTTTTTGTGTAAAAACGATCATTTGTGTGTGTGTGAACGATCATTTTTGTGTGTGAGAGCGATCAATTTGTGTGTGTGTGAACGATCATTTTTGTGTGTGTGAGCGATCAATTTTTGTGTGTGTGAACGATAATTTGTGTGTGTGTGAACGATAATTTGTGTGTGTGTGAACGATCATTTTTGTGTGTGAGAGGGATCAATTTTTGTGTGTGTGAACGATAATTTGTATGTGTGTGAACGATATTTTTTGTGTGTGAGAGCGATCAATTTGTGTGTGTGTGTGAACGATCATTTTTGTGTGTGAGAGCGATCCATTTGTGTGTTTGTGTGAACGATCATTTGTGTGTGTGAGAGCGATCCATTTGTGTGTTTGTGTGAACGATTATTTGTGTGTGTGAGAGCGATCCATTTGTGTGTTTGTGTGAACGATCATTTGTGTGTGTGTGTGAACGACCATTTGTGTGTGTGTGTGAGCGATCAATTTTTGTGTGTGTGAACGATCATTTGTGTGTGTGTGAGCTATAATATTTTGTCGTGAGAACGATACCTTTATAAAAAATTTTTTACCATCTGGGTAAATAAATAAAAATAAAGATAAGAAACAGGACATAAATGTAATTTGCCCACGTGACACAACAGACCGAGCTGAGCTCTGTCCTTTTAACAAGTGAGGGAACAACAAGACCAGAAGCCAATATTTGGGAAGAAAATAAAGAGGGGGGGGGGCGGATGGATGAAACACTGGAAATAGACAGCAGAAGAGATCATGAAAAACTTAAATTGTCAATTCCGTTTACGATTAAGAGCAAATGTGGAATGAAAGAATGTAAGAAAGAAACCTCCACAGCCTGTTTTCATAAAACTTCTATGAGACTAACTTTCAACGCAAAATCGCTTGGGTTAAATTGTGTTCCATTCTTCGCTTCACTCAGTGACGAGCTGATGTCAAGCGAAATTCACGAAGTAACCGGAGGCAAACATTGGATTTTTTTTTCATGTCAAAGAAATAACGAGTGGATGAAAAATCTGGCCGGAAAATCCACTTAAACCGATAATATCATTGGCCTATTTAGGCACGTGATTTGTGTCAGTCAGACCTGCTTGTCCAAGTGTAAAAGTGACATGTTAGCTACATTTCTAAAATGCAGCATAAGCTAATAGCAGTTGGATAATCATAGCTGACAAGCGTCAACAGATAACGTAGCAGAACTGGATGAGACCCTGTTTACCTCAATGAGGTTTTTTTTTTTTTTTTTGGTTATGGAAGGCCACGGCATCACAGCAAACGAATTAAAATCCATTATTGCTCAACCGCCCGTGCCAGTGGAATCATCCAAATTACTAACTCATCTCCAAACAAAGAAAGGTAACTGTAGTCCCCATCGTAGCAGTCTCAGCACACGCCAAAAGACATAAGGCGAAACCACGCAGAAAGTGAACACAGCCAACTGTTCCCCGTCATACGATATCATTATTCATCGTAAACAAGCGGGATATCGATGCAGGATCAAAACGGATGAGACACACAGCTCACGGTGTGCACAGAGCACTTAACTCAGTAGCTCCTGCAACAAGCCGGACTTGGAATATGAGGAAACTGCAAGAAGGAACACTTTTCAGACATAGCCTTCAATGGTTCCTGCCGCCTATCCACCATATACCATGGGAGTTCACGTCCTCCCGAAAATGATGATCGTCGTAGCACTTGATGATGTTAGGCCATCATTGATGACTCCAATTCCAAACATATAGACACACAGTGGTGGTAAGTTATCATTTCCAATCCAACAGAAGCCACATGACCTGTAGTTAGTAAAACCACAGAGAGAATATGATTTTGTGACCTTCACTGATTCACTCTTAGATGTGAATGTGTAGTTTACACAAGAGGAGAAGTTTTCAACTACAGTGATCCCATTTAAGGCAATTCTGGGATAGCAAGGCAAGCCTCCTTTATAGCAGCAGAAATTCATGATGTTCTCCGCTCCCTTCTTGTAGCTGCCGCCACACGATTCTGATGTCTCATTAGCTTGGACATCATTCAAGAACAATGTCAGATTAACATTCCATAGATATGGCTCTGTTGATGAAGTGCTTGGTACAACAGTTGTATCAATCATGCTGGAGACTCCTGGTCTCAATGAGGTGATCCAGGAGACAGATTACTCAGCCTGGGAAAAGTAAAGGGGAGGCAAACTGGTTCCAAATGTGGTATGGTAAAGTCACGTTTTTCGGAAGCACACACATACTATTGTTTTAATGTAAGATTGAAGAGGACGAACATAAAAAAAAAAGAGAAAACAGTATTTGAATTTTTAAATTTATTTATTCTTTATGCCTGGTTGGCTTTGGGGTTTTTTGTTTTTGTTTTGCTCTCTTTTGGCGGGTCTCGATCCGTTCAAACTCAGACTATGTCTTCTAGGTGACCGATGTTACCTTTACAAATTGTTAAAAACCACATTGTTATGACGAGATCGCCTGTTCTTGTTGCTTTAGTGAAGCCACATTTATGACACGATTCTGATCTATCTTGGCCCATTTATGTTCTTAATATGCTCTTTTTCTGTTGTATATTTAGTAACTATGGACTGGATATACACTTGTAATACAACTGGCACTTGATCTTTGGTGAGACCATAAAGGACAATCACATACACAGCTAGAGAGAGAGAGAGAGAGAGAGAAAGAGAGAGAAAGAAAGGGGGGGGGGGGAAGAAAGGGAAACAAATTAAAAAAGAAGGAACACTAGGCCACTCTTCTTCAAAAGATGCGGCCAAGATAAGTGCTACACTCTACTATAAACAGTCAGTAATACCATAGGGTTTGCCTTTACCATTTCTTTATAACTCACAAGTAAGTTACAACATCAGAAATATGTATATTTAGAAATAGGCTACACAATGACAAATATCTTCGTGAGGGGCACACTTTAAACTCTCTGACAGTTCCAGTGTTTGTCAGGACCCCATTCCCCGCAGATTGTTTTCGAATATTCGGTCACAAACACGAATCTGTGCATTGTGGGAATGCGTGGTCGCAAATACAGCGATTGTTATCATTCCCTAACCCGGAATTTGTCCATTAGAGTACAGTATTTTTCCTGATCACACAAGAAGATAGCGACGAGGTGTACCAGCGATGACTTTGTCCGTTGATGTGCAGTCTGTTTCCTGATCACACAAGAAGATAGCGACGAGGTGTACCAGCGATGACTTTGTCCGTTGATGTGCAGTCTGTTCCTGATCACACAAGAAGATAGCGACGATGTGTACCAGCGATGACTCATTCACTAATTACAGAAAGTTTATCATATTTTGAGTGAAAGATTTTTTCTGTCTAAAATTCAGCTCTGCTGGCAGCATGTAGCTTGATCCTTTTGATTCTCATGAGGTTCTCCTCATTTTTTTTTTCAATTAAAAAAAAAAAATGAAAAAGGGAAAAGCAGCAGGAGGACCTGGCAATTTACAGATAGAGATGATACAGGCACCAGAAGATTTTGGCATTGAAGTGATCACAGACATATGCAATGACATATACCGTACAGGATACATACCAAATGAACTAAAAACATCAACTTTTATAGCATTGCCTAAAAAGAATGGTGCAGTTGAATGCAGCGATTTTAGAACAATAAGCCTAATGAGCCAGGTAACAAAAATTTTACTAAAAGTTATACAAGAAAGGATTCAGAATAAAATTAATAATGAACTAGATGAGCAGCAATTCGGATTCAAGAAAAACAGTGGGACAAAAGAAGCCATATTCAACATGAGGACATTGATTGAAAAGTACATAGAAGTAAACAAACCAATATATGCCTGCTTCATAGACTACACCAAAGCATTTGGTAGAATGAGCAACTTATAGACTGCCTAAAAGATATAAATCTGGATGACACAGACATACAACTGATATGTAATTTGTATTGGGAGCAAACAGCAATAATACAATATAACAAGGAAAACTCTACACCCATTGATATAAAAAGAGGAGTAAGACAAATCTTTAAAAACATCAATGAGATGCCAGGCCTTAACATTAATAGGAAGATAATCAATAACCTAAGATATGCTGATGATACTGTTCTACTAGCAGAAAATCCTAAAGATCTACAACAATTACTTAATGTAATAAACATGACAAGCAAAAAATATGGACTAGATATTAATATAAGAAGGACTAAAACTATGATCATAAACAAAGAAAATTCTCAAGACCTACAATTAAATATCAAAGTTGAGGGAATACATCTGGAGACAGTCCAGAGCTACAACTACCTGGGACATACTATAATCAGTGATGGAAAATGTACAACTGAAATAAATAAAAGAATAGGAATGGCAAAAAGTAATTTCAATGGCATGAAAAATATACTAACATCAAAACAAACAACACCAGGGCTGAAACTAAGAATAGCAAAATGTTACATCTTCTCAATATGGTGCAGAAACATGGACATTAGACCAGAAAACAGAACAGAAAATTGAAGCCTTTGAAATGTGGATTTATAGAAGAATAGGTAGAATTGGATGGAAAGAAAAGAAAACAAACGAAGAAGTTTTAAAACAACTAAAAATGAAAAAAGAACTACTAAACACAATTAGAGCAAGACAAATGAAATTTTTTTGTCATGTTAAAAGACACAACAGTCTAATAAAAGTAATATTAGAAGGGAAAATACAACGTAAAGAGACAGAGGCAGACCAAGACTAACATGGTCGAGTAACATCAAAAGATGGACAAGTCAGCCTATGGCAATCTGCACTATCAAAGTAAGAGACAGAGTGGAATGGCGCTCCATGGTAGCCAACCTTCGATGCGGAGAGGGCACTCAATGATGATGATGAGGTTCTCCACTGTTCAAACTGACAACAGGTGTACATTGATTCCATGAGATCAGTGGTAACTGGTGGGCATTGGACGGACTTTGTATAGGGGATTCGGACCGTGCTTGTCCGAATATGAGACGGAAACACTAACCTCATCGCTACAGCGGCCTACTATGAACGAAATTAATGTCAATAAAATTATCAATCTGAAAATGACGCAACTCTGTATATCAAAATACAGAATCTAAATTATTTTTTTTTAAAAGGTCGAACACGTTAATGAGTAAGTAAAGTAAAGTGCACCGTCACGCCAAGTGGCGTATAGGAAATATGTGTTAGTGACTACATTTTACAGACCTTCAGCACATGATAAACCACTGAGCTATCTCGGCTCCCACGTTAATGAGTGCCTCCATTCAAACAAATTCTGAGCCACAAAATGGTCCAAAAAATAAACGAATCTACTAAACTATACGGTTTTGTTTTGGATGTTTTTTCTCCTTCATCAAACGTTGACATAACTAGGAACATCTGCTGAGAGACAGTGTAGCATCTGCCTGTACACAATTAACTAGATTGGCATGTTGATAGTGGCTGTAGCTTTGTCCAACTGCAGCTTATGCCCTCTCCCCGCTCCCATCAAACCCACCGTTTTGAACATACACTCATGACATAAATATTGAACAATTGCTGCATGATCTCCACAGTGCAGCTAGAAGTGCACAAAAGAATCGTTCTTGCGTAGACTGTCGAGTCTTCGTAATTCGATCTTTTTAGGGACAGTTAAATGCGTCTCTAGAGTCGCTTGTGTTACGTTTAGTTAAATGCAAGCAGTTCAATGTGAAGATTATTGGTTCAGTGCATGACTTCAATTGTTAAGCGGATCAATTTAGTTTGTATTCATTCCCATCAGGCATCAGAGCCTATTCATTCATCTCTTTCATTTTAATTAGCCGCGGCAGAGCAGTGGTTAGTGAGCGTGTCGACTGACGATCTCGATCAATGATTTCTAGGTCCCCCAGCCAATACCTTGTTCACTACAGATATGTTATATTGGCTATACAGAACAGGAATGTCAAGATAAAGGAATATAATAACAGTTGGGATGTAAAAATAGTAGGGCATAATGAATGACATAATGAAATGGAATATAGAGGTTTAGTGTGATCAAAAGGTAAGGAAAATAGAGGTTTAGTGTGATCAAAAGGTAAGGAAAATAGAGGTTTAGTGTGATCAAAAGACAAGGAAAATAGAGGTTTAGTGTGATCAAAAGATAAGGAAAATAGAGGTTTAGTGTGATGAAAAGGTAAGGAAAATAGAGGTTTAGTGTGATAAAAAAATAAGGAAAATAGAGGTTTAGTGTGATGAAAAGGTAAGGAAAATAGAGGTTTAGTGTGATGAAAAGATAAGGAAAGTAGAGGTTTAGTGTGATCAAAAGGTTAGGAAAATAGAGGTTTAGTGTGATGAAAAGGTAAGGAAAATAGAGGTTTAGTGTGATGAAAAGATAAGGAAAGTAGAGGTTTAGTGTGATCAAAAGGTTAGGAAAATAGAGGTTTAGTGTGATGAAAAGATAAGGAAAGCAGAGGTTTTAGTGTGATCAAAAGGTTAGGAAAATAGAGGTTTAGTGTGATGAAAAGATAAGGAAAGTAGAGGTTTAGTGTGATCAAAAGGTTAGGAAAATAGAGGTTTAGTGTGATGAAAAGGTAAGGAAAATAGAGGTTTAGTGTGATCAAAAGGTAAGGAAAATAGAGGTTTAGTGTGATCAAAAGGTAAGGAAAATAGAGGTTTAGTGTGATCAAAAGGTAAGGAAAATAGAGGTTTAGTGTGATCAAAAGATAAGGAAAAAGATGTTTAGTGTGATGAAAAGGAAAGGGAAATAGATAAAGGATATAAATAAAGAGATAAATTGGAAGGTTTGGAGTAGATGAGGTTAATATTAGAGAGGATTTCATCTTCTTCCCATAGCTCCGTGGGTCATTGGAACGCCACGGAAAGACTTCATCAACCTCCTCCATTCTCTCTATCCTTTGTCACCTTTTGGAACTTCGCAAAGCCGCGGCCTGTCCATTCATTAACTCTTTCTGCATATTTCGCTGCACTGTGCGCCATGCTGATTTCGGCCGCTTATGTGTTGCAGCACAGTGCACCACTCTCAATTTGATTAGTGTGAACTGTCATCAAACTATATTCTTTTCATGTGTCTTGCATCATCTTGGTATTGGTGAAATCTAATTCCTTGTTTAATTATCTAAAAATTCATATATAACATGTTATATGTTACATATATGTACATTAATTCTTAAAACATGAAACATTTTGTCTCTGAATCTCTTCCGTTGCATTGATAAAAAGCTTCTGTACGGAATGAGTTAATATCATCTTACCGTTTTTTTTTTCTCTTACGACCTCTCTGTCTAGCTCATTTCACAGTTCCCTACAGAATGATCTCCGCTGGGATCGAGATACGTGTGCAGATGATGATTTCATTCATAGTTGTATCATTTTGTGAACTTCTTAATTTGTGGTATGATCTTAGTAAAATATCCCCAGAATCTTAGAATAAGATTTTCATCTCTATAGCTTGTATTTTCATCTCTATAGCTTGTATTTTCATCTCTATAGCTTGTATTTTCATCTCTATAGCTTGTATTTTCATCTCTATAGCTTGTATTTCATCTCCATAGCTTGTATTTTCATCTCTATAGCTTGTATTTTCATCTCTATAGCTTGTATATTCATCTCTATAGCTTGCATTTTCATCTCCACAGCTTGTATTTTCATCTCTATAGCTTGTATTTTCATCTCCATAGCTTGCATTTTCATCTCTATAGCTTGTATTTTTCATCTCTATAGCTTGTATTTTCATTTCTATAGCTTGCATTTTCATCTCCATAGCTTGTATTTTCATCTCTATAGCTTGTATTTTCATCTCTATAGCTTGCATTTTCATCTTCATAGCTTGTATTTTCATCTCTATAGCTTGTATTTTCATCTCTATAGCTTGTATTTTCTTCTGTGGCTCTGCTGTAAGGGTCCAAAGTAGAGAATTTGATATAACAAGTGCTAGCATCAGTTTACAACCAAGAGTGATCTTATCTTTCCAATTATGATATAACAAGTGCTAGCATCAGTTTACAACCAAGAGTGATCTTATCTTTCCAATTATGATATAACAAGTGCTAGCATCAGTTTACAACCAAGAGTGATCTTATCTTTCCAATTATGATATAACAAGTCTAGCATCAGTTTACAACCAAGAGTGATCTTATCTTTCCAATTATGGCTTTAGCGTTGCATGAGCTGCTGTAGTTTGCGCTACTTTAGCCGATATTTCAGAGTTTCAGTCTCTATCATTAACATTTTATTCCAATTACTTAAATGTGTCAACTATTTCTAGATCTTGTCCATTTATTTTGTTTCAAGCAACAACACCACCATGCTTGTTGGTAATCAGTTTTTAAAATTATTATAGCTTTGGTCTCGATGCCGTATGCAGCAGTTGTTTTATCTATTCGTTGTGTCAGGTCTGTTAATGCTTTTTCTGTTCCTGCTATTCAATCGACGTCATCAGCAAAATGCAGATTGTAAATAGTTCTGCCACCAATGCTGACAATACTTTCAAACTTGTATATAGTATCTGGCATGATTCGTTCTAAGGGGATGTTGAATAAGCCAACAGAGAATAAGCTGCCATGGTTCTTTCTAAGGAGATGTTGAATAAGACAACAGAGAGCAAGCTGCCATGATTCTTTCTAAGGAGATGTTGAATAAGACAACAGAGAATAAGCTGCCATGATTCTTTCTAAGGGGATGTTGAATAAGACAACAGAGAATAAGCTGCCATGATTCTTTCTAAGGAGATGTTGAATAAGACAACAGAGAGCAAGCTGTCATGATTCTTTCTAAGGAGATGTTGAATAAGACAACAAAGAAAAAGCTGCCATGATTCTTTCTAAGGGGATGTTGGATATGACAACAGAGAGTAAGCTGCCATGATTCTTTCTAAGGAGATGTTGAATAAGACAACAGAGAATAAGCTGCCATGATTCTTTCTAAGGAGATGTTGAATAAGACAACAGAGAGCAAGCTGTCATGATTCTTTCTAAGGAGATGTTGAATAAGACAACAGAGAGCAAGCTGCCATGATTCTTTCTAAGGAGATGTTGAATAAGACAACAGAGAATAAGCTGCCATGATTCTTTCTTAGGAGATGTTGAATAAGACAACAGAGAGCAAGCTGCCATGATTCTTTCTAAGGAGATGTTGAATAAGACAACAGAGAATAAGCTGCCATGATTTTTTCTAAGGAGATGTTGAATAAGACAACAGAAAGCAAGCTGCCATGATTCTTTCTAAGGAGATGTTGAATAAGACAACAGAGAATAAGCTGCCATGATTCTTTCTAAGGAGATGTTGAATAAGACAACAGAGAGCAAGCTGCCATGATTCTTTCTAAGGAGATGTTGAATAAGACAACAGAGAGCAAGCTGCCATGATTCTTTCTAAGGGGATGTTGGATAAGACAACAGAGAATAAGCTGCCATGATTCGTTCTAAGGAGATGTTGAATAAGACAACAGAGAGCAAGCTGTCATGATTCTTTCTAAGGAGATGTTGAATAAGACAACAGAGAGCAAGCTGCCATGATTCTTTCTAAGGGGATGTTGGATAAGACAACAGAGAATAAGCTGCCATGATTCGTTCTAAGGAGATGTTGAATAAGACAACAGAGAGCAAGCTGCCATGATTCTTTCTAAGGAGATGTTGAAAAAGACAACAGAGAATACGCTGCCATGATTCTTTCTAAGGGGATGTTGGATAAGACAACAGAGAATAAGCTGCCATGATTCTTTCTAAGGAGATGTTGAATAAGACAACAGAGAATAAGCTGCCATGATTCTTTTTAAGGGGATGTTGAATAAGACAACAAAGAATAAGCTGCCACGATTCTTTCTAAGGAGATGTTGAATAAGACAACAGAGAATAAGCTGCCATGATTCTTTCTAAAGGGATGCTGAATAAGACAACAGAGAATAATCTGCCATGATTCTTTTTAAGGAGATGTTGAATAAGACAACAGAGAATAAGCTTCCATGATTCTTTCTAAGGAGATGTTGAATAAGAAAACAGAGAATAAGCTGCCATGATTCTTTCTAAGAAAATGTTGAATAAGACAACAAAGAATAAGCTGCCATGATTCTTTCTAAGGGGATGTTGAATAAGACAACAGAGAATAAGCTTCCATGATTCGTTCTAAGGAGATGTTGAATAAGACAACAGAGAATAAGCTGTCATGATTCTTTCTAAGGAGATGTTGAATGAGACAACAGAGAATAAGCTGCCATGATTCTTTCTAAGGGGATGTTGGATAAGACAACAGAGAATAAGCTGCCATGATTCGTTCTAAGGAGATGTTGAATAAGACAACAGAGAATAAGCTGCCATGATTCTTTCTAAAGGGATGTTGAATAAGACAACAGAGAATAAGCTGCCATGATTCTTTCTAAGGAGATGTTGAATAAGCCAACAGAGAATAAGCTGCCATGATTCTTTCTAAGGAGATGTTGAATAAGCCAACAGAGAATAAGCTGCCATGATTCTTTCTAAGGGGATGTTGAATAAGCCAACAGAGAATAAGCTGCCATCTCGAGCTTCAATGTTCCCCTTTGTTTCCATTGATAAGTTCTGCGCTTGTAGCTTTGTTGTCTACAGATGTTTTATACAACGAGGTATGTATGGCACCGTAGTTCGACACCCTCATCGCCCACAAAGGGCTGCACAACAAACTCTGTCATCTATACTATTTGGAAGTCTACGTTAACACTGTATAGGTCTTTTTGGTGTTGGAGATATTTCTGGCAGAGAATACGAAGATCTTTGCTGTACTTCGATCTGCATGAAAACCTGCATGTTTTCTGTAATGATCGATTCTGATTGTGGTTCTAATCTGTTGATTATGATTTATTTTTGACTTTACTTTGATTTGAAGGCAGATACGACTGGCGGTTCTTTAACTGTGATGCAGATTTCATTTCTTTGGGACAGCAATGATTAAAGACTGTGTCCATGTTGATGACATCTCCAAGTTCTCCAGATCTTGTTGAAGATAACATTGAGTGCCTGTATCAGGACCTCTTCCGTACAACTTAGAGAAGCGTAAAGGATATTAAACAAGGGAATATATTACATGAAGATAATACAAAGAGAACAGATATAGAGGAATAGTAGAGGATAAAAAAGGGGGAAGGTACAGGGGAATAATAACAGATCACAAAATAGAGCAAATTTATGAAATTAGAAGTAGATAATACAAGACAAAAGAAATAGGAAAATAATGAATATAATGAGGACAAGAAAATTTTGAAAACTATACAAGTATTCTGTCAGAAATATAAAAGCATTCGGTGAGAGAACATTGTTGAAACATTCGGTGAGAGAACATTGTTGAAACATTCGGTGAGAGAACATTGTTGAAACATTCGGTGAGAGAACATTGTTGAAACATTCGGTGAGAGAACATTGTTGAAACATTCGGTGAGAGAACATTGTTGAAACATTCGGTTTGAAAACATTGTTGAAAAATTCGGTGAGAGAACATTGTTGAAACATTCGGTGAGAGAACATTGTTGAAACATTCGGTGAGAGAACATTGTTGAAACATTCGGTGAGAGAACATTGTTGAAACATTCGGTGAGAGAACATTGTTGAAACATTCAATGAGAGAACATTGTTGAAACATTCGGTGAGAGAACATTGTTGAAACATTCGATTTGAGAACATTGTTGAAACATTTGTTCAGAGAACATTGTTGAAACATTCGGTGAGAGAACATTGTTGAAACATTCGTGAGAGAACATTGTTGAAACATTCGGTGAGAGAACATTGTTGAAAAATTCGGTTAGAGAACATTGTTGAAACATTTGGTGAGAGAACATTGTTGAAACATTTGTTGAGAGAACATTAGTGAAACATTCGGTGAGAGAATATTGTTGAAACATTCGGTGAGAGAACATTGTTGAAACATTCGGTGAGAGAACATTGTTGAAACATTCGGTGAGAGAACATTGTTGAAACATTCGGTGAGAGAACATTGTTGAAACATTCGGTGAGAGAACATTGTTGAAACATTCGGTGAGAGAACATTGTTGAAAAATTCGGTGAGAGAACATTGTTGAAACATTCGATGAGAGAACATTGTTGAAACATTTGGTGAGAGAACATTGTTGAAACATTTGTTGAGAGAACATTGTTGAAACATTCGGTGAGAGAATATTGTTGAAACATTTGGTGAGAGAACATTGTTGAAGCATTCGGTGAGAGAACATTGTTGAAACATTCGGTGAGAGAACATTGTTGAAACATTCGGTGAGAGAACATTGTAGAAACATTCGGTGAGAGAACATTGTTGAAACATTCGGTGAGAGAACATTGTTGAAACATTCGGTGAGAGAACATTGTTGAAACATTCGGTTTGAGAACATTGTTGAAACATTTGTTGAGAGAACATTGTTGAAACATTCGGTGAGAGAACATTGTTGAAACATTCGGTGAGAGAACATTGTTGAAACATTCGGTGAGAGAACATTGTTGAAACATTTGTAGAGAGAATACTGTTGAAACATTTGGTGAGAGAACATTGTTGAAACATTTGGTGAGAGAACATTTTTGAAACGGTTGGTGAGAGAACATTGTTGAAACATTTGGTGAGAGAACATTGTTGAAACATTTGGTGAGAGAACATTGTTGAAACATTTGGTGAGAGAACATTGTTGAAACAGTTGGTGAGAGAACATTGTTGAAACATTTGGTGAGTGAACATTGTTGAAACATTGGTGAGAGAACATTGTTGAAATAGTTGGTGAGAGAACATTGTTGAAACATTGGTGAGAGAACATTGTTGAAACATTTGGTGAGAGAACATTGTTGAAACATTTGGTGAGAGAACATTGTTGAAACATTCGGTGAGAGAACATTGTTGAAACATTTGATGAGAGAATATTGTTGAAACATTTCGTGAGAGAACATTGTTGAAACATTTGGTGAGAGAACATTGTTGAAACATTCGGTGAGAGAACATTGTTGAAACATTTGGTGAGAGAACATTGTTGAAACATTTGGTGAGAGAACATTGTTGAAACATTCGGTGAGAGAACATTGTTGAAACATTTGGTGAGAGAATATTGTTGAAACAGTTGGTGAGAGAACATTGTTGAAACATTCGGTGAGAGAACATTGTTGAAACATTCGGTGAGAGAACATTGTTGAAACATTCGGTTAGAGAACATTGTTGAAACATTTGGTGAGAGAACATTGTTGAAACATTTGGTGAGAGAACATTGTTGAAACATTCGGTGAGAGAACATTGTTGAAACATTCGGTGAGAGAACATTGTTGAAACATTCGGTGAGAGAACATTGTTGAAACATTCGGTGAGAGAACATTGTTGAAACATTTCATGAGAGAATATTGTTGAAACATTTGGTGAGAGAACATTGTTGAAACAATTGGTGAGAGAACATTGTTGAAACAGTTGGTGAGAGAATACTGCTGAAACATTTGGTGAGAGAACATTGTTGAAACAGTTGATGAGAGAACATTGTTGAAACATTTGATGAGAGAATATTGCTGAAACATTTGGTGAGAGAACATTGTTGAAACATTTGGTGAGAGAACATTGTTGAAACAGTTGATGAGAGAACATTGTTGAAACATTTGGTGAGATAACATTGTTGAAACATTTGGTGAGAGAACATTGTTGAAACATTTGGTGAGAGAACATTGTTGAAACATTCGGTGAGAGAACATTGTTGAAACATTCGGTGAGAGAACATTGTTGAAACATTTGTTGAGAGAACATTGTTGAAACATTCGGTGAGAGAACATTGTTGAAACATTTGGTGAGAGAGCATTGTTGAAACATTTGGTGAAAGAACACTGTTGAAGCATTTGGTGTGAGAACATTGCTGAAACAATCATATATCAAATGCATGTGGAAGTTTTACGGATGAAAGACGAGACAATAATAAACGTTTCGGATTATGTAGTCATCATCAGTAGACAGGAACAAAGATAAGAATACCGCGTATTTCATGAAGAAACAGGGATAAGATGAGAATTAAATACAATAAAATACTTATATTGACTGGGCCCACAAACTCTCGGCCATGTATCTTGAAGAGATATGTTAAAGAGATATAGAGACCATTTTTTCTTTTTTTTTTCATTCTCCTTCACATTCGGCTTTACTGCAGCTTCACAATTTGTATAGATTTCTTTTCTTGACCCCTTACTAGTACAATACCGACGCTACTATATGTTTCTTTATTGTCCTACGTGTTTACTCTAGTACTTAGATATCTGTGTGTGTGTGTTGTTTGGTTGTTTCTGTTGAAGCCCTACAGAGCCGAAGCGTTGTTCAAATTTGTGTCGTCCATTAATCACGTAAAGCTTTAACCATACCGTTTTTTTTCTATTTGTTTCCAATTCTCCTCGACATAGAGCCCCTATAACTCCACTCTTAACAAAAGTAACTTTGATGGGATACTTGTACCTTTGACTTGACATTTGAATACTGGACTGATAGTACTTGACATTTGAATACTAGACTGATAGTACTTGACATTACAGGCAGGCTTTTACGTAAACGAAAGCTTCGATTCACTATCCCCCACAATTCTCCCTTGTTCTTGTGTATTTCCGGTATTGTCTGCTACCACTACCAATGATTTTTGTTATACGCCAAGTTTGAACTTGAGCAACAGGAGTCTGCAATGAATGTGTTAACGTGTGGCGATTGGATAAAATAAAATAAACAAACAAAAAAGGTAAATGAGACTCGCCTCACAGTTTTAATATATTTGTATATGTAACCACCGCACCGCCGTTAGTGGGCAACATTGTATGATAGTAGATCACTGTGAGTGATTTCTTGCTTGACTTGAAATAACATTTGATGTACCGGGTGCTTGAATATCGAGTAACAGAGCAAGTGATGACTGTTTTTGTGAAAGTATCACGAGAGAAAGATAAAAATAAAGTGAATGTAGCACTCTCACATGAAAAAAAATATAATCTTGATCTCAGTATCGTGTACGTTTACCTTATAATCACTGCTTGACAACGTCTTCTTATCGAGTCAATGATTTGTTGGATCCATTGATAGGGCATGTTATTCCATTCTGCTTGTAAGGCTTGTGTTAACTGGTGGTGGTAAGAAAAGTCAAGTACCCCCTTCACTCCAAGTGACGTATAGGGAATATGGTGTTAGTGACCATAAATTTTACAGACCCTCGGCACATGATTTTTTGGGGTAATGTGGTCGGTATTACGCCCGTGCCGCTTTAGTTTCCCAGAAAAAAATCCGTACCCATTTAAGGCTGTGTGAACCCGAAAGCCGTCAGTTGGGATCGAACACTAACTCTTGTCCTTTGTAGTCCAGTTCACTAACAACTGAGCTATCGCGGCTCCCACGTTAATGAGTGCCTCCATTCAAACAACAAATTATGAGCCACAAAATGGTCCAAAAAATAAACGAATCTACTAAACCAAACACGGCTTTGTTTTGGATGTTTAGGTTCACTAACCACTGAGTTATCGCGGCTAACTGCTGGTGGTATTCAGGATGCGTTTGTCATCTTCACAGCTTGCGCTCCAGTTGATCCCGCAAATGTTCGATGGGAGAAAGGTCAGAGGAAGCACAGGGTCATGCATGATAAGGCATATGTTGTTGATGAAACTGGTCAATCATGTCACGTGCGGACGATTATTGTAATGTTGTAACATCATGTCTGGTCCATTTGCATCCAAGAAACGCGCTATGTGTGGTGTGTGAAATCTAATTTCTGTATCCAGCACCTGTAAAGTTGCCCGTAATGACGACGAAGTTACAGAAATTCAAACATAAATCATGACACCACCTCCTCTCCCCTAGTCTCCATGAGCAAACTCACATTCCTTAAAACGTTCTCCTTGACGCCTGTACACAAAACAACGCCCATAATTGCCTTACAACCACCAAACAACGCCCGACATTGCCTTACAACCACCAAACAACGCCCATCATTGCCTTACAACCACCAACAACGCCCGTCATTGCCTTACAACCACCAAACAACACCCATCATTGCCTTACAACCAACAAACAACGCCCATCATTGCCTTACAACCACCAAACAACACCCATCATTGCCTTACAACCAACAAACAACGCCCATCATTGCCTTACAACCACCAAACAACGCCCATCATTGCCTTACAACCACCAAACAACGCCCATCATTGCCTTACAACCACCAAACAACGCCCATCATTGCCTTACAACCACCAAACAACGCCCGTCATTGCCTTACAACCACCAAACAACGCCCGTCATTGCCTTACAACCAACAAACAACGCCCATCATTGCCTTACAACCACCAAACAACGCCCATCATTGCCTTACAACCACCAAACAACGCCCATCATTGCCTTACAATCACCAAACAACGCCCATCATTGCCTTACAACCACCAAACAACGCCCGTCATTGCCTTACAACCACCAAACAACACCCATCATTGCCTTACAACCACCAAACAACGCCCATCATTGCCTTACAACCACCAAACAACGCCCGTCATTGCCTTACAACCACCAAACAACGCCCATCATTGCCTTACAACCACCAAACAACGCCCATCATTGCCTTACAACCACCAAACAACACCCATCATTGCCTTACAACCAACAAACAACGCCCATCATTGCCTTACAACCACCAAACAACGCCCATCATTGCCTTACAACCACCAAACAACGCCCATCATTGCCTTACAACCACCAAACAACGCCCGTCATTGCCTTACAACCACCAAACAACGCCCATCATTGCCTTACAACCAACAAACAACGCCCATCATTGCCTTACAACCACCAAACAAAACCCATCATTGCCTTACAACCAACAAACAACGCCCATCATTGCCTTACAACCAACAAACAACGCCCATCATTGCCTTACAACCACCAAACAACGCCCGTCATTGCCTTACAACCACCAAACAACGCCCATCATTGCCTTACAACCACCAAACAACACCCATCATTGCCTTACAACCAACAAACAACACCCATCATTGCCTCACAACCACCAAACAACACCCATCATTGCCTTACAACCACCAAACAACGCCCGACATTGCCTTACAACCACCAAACAACACCCATCATTGCCTCACAACCACCAAACAACGCCCATCATTGTCTGACAACCACCAAACAACGCCCATCATTGCCTTACAACCAACAAACAACACCCATCGTTGCCTTACAACTACCAAACAACACCCATCATTGCCTCACAACTACCAAACAACGCCCATCATTGTCTGACAACCACCAAACAACGCCCATCATTGCCTTACAACCAACAAACAACACCCATCGTTGCCTTACAACTACCAAACAACACCCATCATTGCCTCACAACTACCAAACAACGCCCATCATTGTCTGACAACCACCAAACAACGCCCATCATTGCCTTACAACCAACAAACAACACCCATCGTTGCCTTACAACTACCAAACAACACTCATCATTGCCTCACAACTACCAAACAACGCCCATCATTGTCTGACAACCACCAAACAACGCCCATCATTGCCTTACAACCAACAAACAACACCCATCGTTGCCTTACAACTACCAAACAACACCCATCATTGCCTCGCAACCACCAAACAACGTCCATCATTGCCTTACAACTACCAAACAACACCCATCATTGCCTTACAACTACCAACAACACCCATCATTGCCTCACAACCACCAAACAACGCCCATCATTGCCTTACAACTACCAAACAACACCCATCATTGCCTCACAACCACAAAACAACGCCCATCATTGCCTTACAACCACCAAACAACGCCCATCGTTGCCTTACAACTACCAAACAACGCCCGTCATTGCCTCACAACCACAAAACAACGCACATCTTTGCCTTACAACCACTAAACAACGCCCATCGTTGCCTTACAACCACCAAACAACGCCCGTCATTGCCTTACAACCACCAAACAAAACCCATCATTGCCTCACAACCACAAAACAACGCCCATCTTTGCCCTACAACCACTAAACAACGCCCATCGTTGCCTTACAACCACCAAACAACGCCCATCATTGCTTTACAACCACCAAACAACGCCCATCATTGCCTTACAACCACCAAACAACGCCCATCATTGCCTTACAACCAACAAACAACGCCTATCATTGCCTTACAACCACCAAACAACGCCCATCATTGCCTTGCAAGAACCAAGCAAACGCCCACTATTGCCTTACAAGAACCAAGCAAACGCCCATCATTGCCTTACAATTACCAAAACAACGCCCATCATTGCCTTACAACTACCAAACAACACCCATCATTGCCTCATAACTACCAAACAACACTCATCATTGTCTCACAACCACCAAACAACGCCCATCATTGCCTTAAACCACCAAACAACGCTTATCATTACTTTACAACCACCAAACAACGCCCATCATTGCCTTACAACCACCAAACAACGATCATCATTGCCTCACAACCACAAAACAACGCTTATCATTACTTTACAACCATCAAACAACGCCCATCATTGCCTTACCAGCACCAAAGAATGATCATCATTGCCTTACAACCACCAAACAACGCCCATCATTGCCTTACAACCACAAACAACGCCCATCTTTGCCCTACAACCACCAAACAACGCCCATCTTTGCCTTACAACCATCAAACAACGCCCATCATTGCTTTACAACCACTAAACAACGCCCATCATTGCCTTTACAACCACCAAACAACATCGATTATTGTCTTGCAACCACCAAACAACATCCATTATTGCCTTGCAAACACCAAACAACGCCCATCATTGCATTACAACCACCAAACAACGCCCATCATACATTTACAACCAACAAACAACGCCCATCATTGCCTTACAACCACCAAACAACGCCCATCATACATTTACAACCACCAAACAACGCCCATGATTGCCTTACAACCACCAAACAACGCCCATCATTGCCTTACAATCACCAAGCAACGCCCATCATTGCTATACAATCACCAAACAACGTCCATCATTGCATTACAGTCACCAAACAACGCCCATCATTGGCTTACAACCATCACACAACGCCCATGATTGCTTTACAACCACCAAACAACGCCCATCATTGCCTTACAACCACCAAACAACGCCTATCATTGCCTTACAACCATCAAACAACGCCTATCATTGCCTTACAACCACCAAACAACGCCCATCATTGGCTTACAACCAGGAAAAAAAACGCCTATCACTGCCTTACAACCACCAAACAACGCCCATGATTGCTTTACAACCACCAAACAACGCCTATCATTGCCTTACAACCACCAAACAACGCCTATCATTGCCTTACAACCATCAAACAACGCCTATCATTGCCCTACAACCACCAAATAACGCCCATCAGTGCCTTACAACCACCAAACAACGCTCATCATTGCATTACAACCACCAAACAACTCCCCTCATTGCCTTACAACCACCAAACAACGCCCATCATTGCCTTACAACCACCAAACAACGCTCATCATTGCCTTACAACCATCAAACAACGCTATCGTTGCCTTACAACCACCAAAAAACGACCATCATTGCCTTACAAGAACCAAGCAAACGCCCATCATTGCCTTACAAGAACCAAGCAAACGCCCATCATTGCCTTACAACCACCAAGCAAACGCCCATCATTGCCTTACAACAACTAAGCAACGCTCATTATTGCCTTACAACCACCAAACAATGCCCATCATTACCTTACAGAAACCAAGCAAAACGCCCATCATTGCCTTACAACCACCAAACAACGCTCATCATTGCCTTACAACCACCAAACAACGCCCATCATTGCCTTACAAGAACCAAGCAAACGCCCATCCTTGCCTTACAACCACTAAGCAACGCTATTCATTGCCTTACAACCACCAAACAACGCCCATCATTGCCTTACAGGAACCAAGCAAAAGCTCATCATTGCCTTACAACCACCAAACAACGCTATTCATTGCCTTACAACCACCAAACAACGCCCATCATTGCCTTACAACCACCAAACAACGTCCATCGTTGCCTTACAAGAACCAAGCAAACGTCCATCATTGCCTTACAAGAACCAAGCAAACGCCCATCATTGCCTTACAACCACCAAACAAAGCCCATCATTGCCTTACAAGAACCAAGCAAACGCCCATCATTGCCTTACAACCACTAAGCAACGCTATTCATTGCCTTACAACCACCAAACAACGCCTATCATTGCCTTACCACCACCAAACAACGCCTATCATTGCCTTACAACCACCAAACAACGCCTATCATTGCCTTACCACCACCAAACAACGCCCATCATTGCCTTACAACCACCAAACAACGCCCGTCATTGCCTTACCACCACCAAACAACGCTCATCATTGCCTTACAACCACCAAACAACGCCTATCATTGCCTTACCACCACCAAACAACGTTCATCATTGCCTTACAACCACCAAACAACGCCCATCATTGCCTTACAACCACCAAACAACGCCCATCATTGCCTTACAAGAACCAAGCAAACGCCCATCATTGCCTTACAAGAACCAAGCAAACGCCCATCATTGCCTTACAACCACCAAACAACGCCCATCATTGCCTTACAAGAACCAAGCAAACGCCCATCATTGCCTTACAACCACTAAGCAACGCTCATCATTGCCTTAAAACCACCAAACAGCGCCCATCATTGCCTTACAAGAACCAAGCAAACGCCCATCATTGCCTTACAAGATCCAAGCAAACGCCCATAATTGCCTTACAACCACTAAGCAGCGCTCATCATTGCCTTACAACAACCAAACAACGCCCATCATTGCTTACAAGAACCAAGCAAACGCCCATCATTGCCTTACAGCCACCAAATAACCCCCAACATTGCCTTAAACCACCAAACAACGCCCGTCATTGCCTTACAACCACCAAACAACACTCATCATTGTCTCACAACCACCAAACAACGCCCATCATTGCCTTAAACCACCAAACAACGCTTATCATTACTTTACAACCACCAAACAACGCCCATCATTGCCTTACAACCACCAAACAACGATCATCATTGCCTCACAACCACAAAACAACGCTTATCATTACTTTACAACCATCAAACAACGCCCATCATTGCCTTACCAGCACCAAAGAATGATCATCATTGCCTTACAACCACCAAACAACGCCCGACATTGCCTTACAACCACAAACAACGCCCATCTTTGCCCTACAACCACCAAACAACGCCCATCTTTGCCTTACAACCATCAAACAACGCCCATCATTGCTTTACAACCACTAAACAACGCCCATCATTGCCTTTACAACCACCAAACAACATCGATTATTGTCTTGCAACCACCAAACAACATCCATTATTGCCTTGCAAACACCAAACAACGCCCATCATTGCATTACAACCACCAAACAACGCCCATCATACATTTACAACCAACAAACAACGCCCATCATTGCCTTACAACCACCAAACAACGCCCATCATACATTTACAACCACCAAACAACGCCCATGATTGCCTTACAACCACCAAACAACGCCCATCATTGCCTTACAATCACCAAGCAACGCCCATCATTGCTATACAATCATCAAACAACGCCCATCATTGCTTTACAACCACCAAACAACGCCCATCATTGCCTTACAACCACCAAACAACGCCCGACATTGCCTTACAACCACCAAACAACGCCCATCATTGCCTTACAACCACCAAACAACGTCCATCATTGCCTTACAACCACCAAACAACGCCCATCATACATTTACAACCACCAAACAACGCCCATCATTGCTTTACAGTCACCAAACAACGCCCATCATTGGCTTACAACCATCAAACAACGCCCATGATTGCTTTACAACCACCAAACAACGCCTATCATTGCCTTACAACCACCAAACAACGCCTATCATTGCCTTACAACCATCAAACAACGCCTATCATTGCCTTACAACCACCAAACAAACGCCCTTCATTGGCTTACAACCAGGAAAACAACGCCTATCACTGCCTTACAACCACCAAACAACGCCCATGATTGCTTTACAACCACCAAACAACGCCTATCATTGCCTTACAACCACCAAAACAACGCCTATCATTGCCTTACAACCATCAAACAACGCCTATCATTGCCTTACAACCACCAAACAACGCCCATCAGTGCCTTACAACCACCAAACAACGCTCATCATTGCATTACAACCACCAAACAACTCCCCTCATTGCCTTACAACCACCAAACAACGCCCATCATTGCCTTACAACCACCAAACAACGCTCATCATTGCCTTACAACCATCAAACAACGCTATCGTTGCCTTACAACCACCAAAAAACGACCATCATTGCCTTACAAGAACCAAGCAAACGCCCATCATTGCCTTACAAGAACCAAGCAAACGCCCATCATTGCCTTACAACCACCAAGCAAACGCCCATCATTGCCTTACAACAACTAAGCAACGCTCATTATTGCCTTACAACCACCAAACAATGCCCATCATTACCTTACAGAAACCAAGCAAACGCCCATCATTGCCTTACAACCACTAAACAACGCTCATCATTGCCTTACAACCACCAAACAACGCCCATCATTGCCTTACAAGAACCAAGCAAACGCCCATCCTTGCCTTACAACCACTAAGCAACGCTCATCATTGCCTTACAGGAACCAAGCAAAAGCTCATCATTGCCTTACAACCACCAAACAACGCTATTCATTGCCTTACAACCACCAAACAACGCCCATCATTGCCTTACAACCACCAAACAACGTCCATCGTTGCCTTACAAGAACCAAGCAAACGCCCATCATTGCCTTACAAGAACCAAGCAAATGCCCATCATTGCCTTACAACCACCAAACAAAGCCCATCATTGCCTTACAAGAACCAAGCAAACGCCCATCATTGCCTTACAACCACTAAGCAACGCTATTCATTGCCTTACAACCACCAAACAACGCCTATCATTGCCTTACCACCACCAAACAAACGCCTATCATTGCCTTACAACCACCAAACAACGCCTATCATTGCCTTACCACCACCAAACAACGCCCATCATTGCCTTACAACCACCAAACAACGCCCGTCATTGCCTTACCACCACCAAACAACGCTCATCATTGCCTTACAACCACCAAACAACGCCTATCATTGCCTTACCACCACCAAACAACGTTCATCATTGCCTTACAACCACCAAACAACGCCCATCATTGCCTTACAACCACCAAACAACGCCCATCATTGCCTTACAAGAACCAAGCAAAACGCCCATCATTGCCTTACAAGAACCAAGCAAACGCCCATCATTGCCTTACAACCACCAAACAACGCCCATCATTGCCTTACAAGAACCAAGCAAACGCCCATCATTGCCTTACAACCACTAAGCAACGCTCATCATGCCTTAAAACCACCAAACAGCGCCCATCATTGCCTTACAAGAACCAAGCAAACGCCCATCATTGCCTTACAAGATCCAAGCAAACGCCCATAATTGCCTTACAACCACTAAGCAGCGCTCATCATTGCCTTACAACAACCAAACAACGCCCATCATTGCTTACAAGAACCAAGCAAACGCCCATCATTGCCTTACAGCCACCAAATAACCCCAACATTGCCTTAAAACCACCAAACAACGCTCGTCATTGCCTTACAACCACCAAACAACGCCCATCATTGCCTTACAACCACCAAACAACGCCCGTCATTGCTTTACAAACACCAAACAACGCCCGTCATTGCCTTACAACCACCAAACAACGCCCGTCATTGCTTTACAACCACCAAACAACCCCCAACATTGCCTTACAACCACGAAATAACGCCCAACATTGCCTTACAACCACCAACAACGCCCAACATTACCTTACAACCACCAAACAACGCCCAACATTGCCTTACAACCACCAAACAACGCCCATCATTGCCTAACAACCACCAAACAACGCCCAACATTGCCTTATACCACCAAACAACCCCAACATTGCCTTAAAACCACCAAACAACCCCCATGATTGCCTTACAACCACCAAACAACGTGCAACATTGCCTTACAACCACCAAACAACCCCAACATTGCCTTACAATAACCAAACAATTTCCAACATTGCCTTACAACCACCAAACAACCCCAAACACTGCCTTACAACCACCAAACAACCCCCAACATTGCCTTACAACCACCAAACAACCCCCAACATTGCTTTACAACCACCAAACAACCCCCAACTTTGCCTTACAACCACAAAACAACCCCAACTTTGCCTTACAACCACCAAACAACGCCCAAAATTGTCTTACAACCACCAAACAATCCACACCATTGCCTTACAACCACCAAACAACCCCCAACATTGCCTTGCAACCACCATACAACGCCCAACACCTTACAACCACCAAACAACGCCCAACACCTTACAACCACCAAACAACGCCCATCATTGCCTTACAACCACCAAACAACGCCCGTCATTGCTTTACAACCACCAAACAACGCCTATCATTGCCTTACAACCACCAAACAACACCCGTCATTGCTTTACAACCACCAAACAACCCCAAACATTGCCTTACAACCAATAAACAACCCCCAACATTGCCTTACAACCACCAAACAACGCCCGTCATTGCCTTACAACCACCAAACAACGCTCGTCATTGCTTTACAACCACCAAACAACGCTCATCATTGCCTTACAACCACCAAACAACGCCCATCCATGCCTTACAACCACCAAACAACGCTCGTCATTGCTTTACAACCACCAAACAACGCTCATCATTGCCTTACAACCACCAAACAACGCCCGTCATTGCATTACAAATCCCAAACCAAGCACATCATTGCCTTACAACCACCAAACAACACCCATCATTGCCTTACAACCACCAAACAACGCCCATCCATGCCTTACAACCACCAAACAACGCCCATCATTGCCTTACAACCACCAAACAACACCCATCATTGCCTTACAACCACCAAACAACGCCCATCATTGCCTTACAACCACCAAACAACGCCCGTCATTGCCTTACAACCACCAAACAACGCCCGTCATTGCCTTACAACCACCAAACAACGCCCGTCATTGCCTTACAACCACCAAACAACGCCCATCATTGCCTTACAACCACCAAACAACGCCCATCATTGCCTTACAACCACCAAACAACGCCCGTCATTGCCTTACAACCACCAAACAACACCCATCATTGCCTTACAACCAACAAACAACGCCCGTCATTTCCTTACAACCACCAAACAAAGCCCGTCATTTCCTTACAACCACCAAACAACGCCCATCATTGCCTTATAACCACCAAACAACGCCCATTATTGCCTTACAACCACCAAACAACGCCCGTCATTGCCTTACAACCACCAAACAACACCCGTCATTGCTTTACAACCACCAAACAACCCCAACATTGCCTTACAACCAATAAACAACCCCCAACATTGCCTTACAACCACCAAACAACGCCCATCATTGCCTTACAACCACCAAACAACGCCCGTCATTGCCTTACAACCACCAAACAACGCTCGTCATTGCTTTATAACCACCAAACAAAGCCCATCATTGCCTTACAACCACCAAACAACGCCCATCATTGCCTTACAACCACCAAACAACGCCCGTCATTGCATTACAAATCCCAAACCAAGCACATCATTGCCTTACAACCACCAAACAACGCCCATCATTGCCTTAAATCCACCAAACAACGCCCATCCATGCCTTACAACCATCAAACAACGCCCATCATTGCCTTACAACCACCAAACAACGCCCATCATTGCCTTACAACCACCAAACAACGCCCATCATTGCCTTACAACCACCAAACAACGCCCATCTTTGCCTTACAACCACCAAACAACGCCCATCATTGCCTTACAACCACCAAACAACGCCCATTATTGCCTTACAACCACCAAACAACGCCCATCTTTGCCTTACAACCACCAAACAATGCCCATCATTGCCTTACAACCACCAAACAACGCCCGTCATTGCCTTACAACCACCAAACAACGCCCATCATTGCCTTACAACCACCAAACAACGCCTATCATTGCCTTACAACCACCAAACAAACGCCAGTCATTGCCTTACAACCACCAAACAACGCCCGTCATTGCCTTACAACCACCAAACAACGCCCATCATTGCCTTACAACCAACAAACAACGCCCATCATTGCCTTACAACCACCAAACAACGCCCGTCATTGCCTTACAACCAACAAACAACGCCTATCATTGCCTTACAACCACCAAACAACGCCAGTCATTGCCTTACAACCACCAAACAACGCCCATCATTGCCTTACAACCATCAAACAACGCCCATCATTGCCTTACAACCAACAAACAACGCCCATCATTGCCTTACAACCACCAAACAACGCCCGTCATTGCCTTACAACCAACAAACAACGCCTATCATTGCCTTACAACCACCAAACAACGCCAGTCATTGCCTTACAACCACCAAACAACGCCTATCTTTGCCTTACAACCACCAAACAACGCCCATCATTGCCTTACAACCACCAAACAACGCCCATCATTGCCTTACAACCAACAAACAACGCCTATCATTGCCTTACAACCACCAAACAACGCCAGTCATTGCCTTACAACCACCAAACAACGCCCGTCATTGCCTTACAACCACCAAACAACGCCCATCATTGCCTTACAACCACCAAACAACGTCCGTCATTGCCTTACAACCACCAAACAACGCCCATCATTGCCTTACAACCACCAAACAACGCCTATCATTGCCTTACAACCACCAAACAACGCCAGTCATTGCCTTACAACCACCAAACAACGCCCGTCATTGCCTTACAACCACCAAACAACGCCCATCATTGCTACAATGAGCTGAAATTGGTTGTTTGAAGACCTATGCTCCACATGGAGCTGAAATTGTTTGTTTGAAGACCTACGCTCCACCGGGAGTTGAAAGTGTTTGTTTGAAGACCTATGCTCCACATGGAGCTGAAAGTGTTTTTTTGAAGACCTATGCTCCACATGGAACTGAAAGTGTTTGAAGACCTATGCACCAAAGGGAGTTGAAAGTGTTTGTTTGTAGACCTATGCTCCAAAGGGAGCTGAAATTGTTTGAAGACATATTCTCCACAGGGAGCTAAAAGTGTTTGTTCGAAGACCTATGCTCCACAGGGTGGTGAAAGTGTTTGTTTGAAGATATATGATCCACAGTGAGTTGAAAATGTTTTTTTAAGACCTTTGGCTTCACAGGGAGTTGAAGGTGTTTGTTGAAGACCTATGCGCCAGAGGGAGTTAAAAGTGTTTGTTTGAAGACCTATGCTCCACAGGGAGTTGAAAGTGTTTTTTGAAGACCTTAGCTCCACAGGTAGTTTTGTTGAAGACCTGTGTTCCACAGGGGTTGAAAGTGTTTGCTGAAGACCGTGCTCCACAAGAGTTGAAAGTGTTTGTTGAAGATCTATGCTCCACAGGGAGTTGAAAGTATTTGTTGAAGATCTATGCACCACAAGGAGTTGAAAGTGTTTGTTGAAGATCTATGCTCCACAGGGAGTTAAAAGTGTTTGTTGAAGATCTATGCTCCACAAGGAGTTGAAAGTGTTTGTTGAAGACCTATGCTCCACAAGGAGTTGAAAGTGTTTGTTGAAGACCTATGTTCCACTGGGAGTTGAAAGGTAGAAGAAGAAGATATCCTTTGTGACCATTTCTACAATTATCAGCAGTGCATTTAATGGATGACCTGATCAGCACCACGTCAGGACACCTACTTTCTTAGACAAAAATGTTGTTGCCATTTTCAGAGGCCGGATGAATACTAAAAGACTGTAGATCCAGAACAAATATTGACATACCAGGCGACAACGCAGACACAACGAGCTAACAGTTCAGCCTCTCGGCTTCAGGGACAGTTCAACAAGCACCACATAATTATTGAAGTTACATTTTTACATTTTTATTTTCTATTCTACTCTAGCTTCCGCCGTTTGTGTAATCGATACCATCAAATCCAGAAGAGCTCTATGTGTTATTGTTTCCATCGGACATTACCCGAAACAAAATACAGGGCGTTGTACCACCGTTCAGTAATCGAATAACGTTGTACAAACATCAATATCGTCAGTGTGTACAGGACGGATCACTAGTCAGGTTATCTGTGTGTAAACTTCCTCTTTCGAATCATCTCCAGTACTGATATCTCGTCACGCGTTGTGAACTTTGTTTTGTACGATATGTGTTGTAATACGATGTTAATGTGCTTCTGTTCCTGCTGTTGTGTGTTTCCGTTAACATTAAATAGCTCTCTGCTTCTCTTTAATTGTTAACAATTTGTGCAACGCTTTAGCTGAAGCTCATTTATTTGTTTACAAAACTATTATTTTTTAACGTGGCCTCGTGAATCGTTAACTATCTTTGTTTCTCCTGTAAAGTTAACAGAAGAAATAGATTAATTTAATTTGGACAGAAATTCTAAACTCTACAACAAAACCAGTATTCTGCTATTTCACTACAACATCATCTCTCATTGCAATTAAACTTTCTTAGAACGAAACAAGAACAAGTGTTCTTAAATGTTATGCTTATGGAAGGCCCCGGTATTTCTGCAAACGTGTTAAAATACATAATTGCTCAACCGCCCGAGCCATTGGAATCATCCGAATTAATATCTCATCTCCCAAACAAAGAAAGGTAGCTGTAGTCCCCATTATAGCAGTCTCAGCACACGCCAAAAGACATAAGGCGAAACCGCACAGAAAGTGAATACAGCCGTTTGTTCCCTGTCATACGATATCATCACTAACCGTAAACAACAGGAATATAGAAACACGATTAAAACGTATGAGACACACAGCTCACGGTGTGCACAGAGCACTTAGCTCAGTAGCTCCTGCAACAAGCCGGACTTGGAATATGCTGAAACTGCAACAAGGAACACTTTTTAGACATAACCTTTAGTGGTTCCTGTCGCCTAGCCACCATATTGACCGGAAGTTCACGTCCTCCTGAAAATGATTATCGCCATATTTTTAAAAAATGTATAGCGCTTGATGATATTAGGACATCGTTTTTGACTCCAAATCCGAACATATGAAACACAGCTAGTCGTCGGATTATCCTCGTCGCAAATCAAACAACAGACCGTAAGATCTCCACGCAATGTGAATTTGTGAAATTATTACCAGTTATCATAAATGTTATGTAGAGCCAGTCTCACCATATAAATGGGAATCATGGAATAACAGAAGAATGTTGAGAATACCACGGACAGCTAAGAAGAGTAATATTGAAGACGTTCTGTTTCCTGGTATTTTTAATATTCCACCAGTCCATCTCTTTCCATGATCAACCCTTGTGTCTGGTGTACTCGTAGCGTTTGTTGATAGCTCTTTCTCTTTCATATTTTGTCATTTCTGTCCTGTCAGATGGTCAAATCATTGAATCTTTTGTTTCATTATCTGCTTGATTGAGAATATAATTGTAACCTTTTTTTCCTTAATTATTCGTTCCGGATCCTATATCTGATGCCGTTTTCTGTCAAACCTTGTACACATTTCATTTTGGTGGTGAATTATTTATCGTATTGCTCTTGAATCTAGATTTTTAAAATGTGGCAACAAGAGCAGTGATCAAGCAAGCATTGGTTGGACAACTTGCATAATGGAGTCGGTTATGTGTGGACCCAAATTGTGATGCAGAAATGTCTACAAGGCATTCCTGGGAGAGATTCCGGTTGTTACAAAGTCTACAAATCTAGCAGAACATCTTAGCACACGTATCATTGTATGAGCATTAATAAAACATTGGAAAATTAAATGAAGTCGAAGATAGAAGATAAAAACTGATAGATGATTATATTTTTGTTGTCATTTAAAAATAAGAATATGGTTATTATTCTTGTTGTCTCTTTCTTCTTATTTCCTTGCTTGTTGTTTTTAAAAATGGGGAGAACATTAAATTCTCCGTACGGACAAATTGCTCATGCAAGATGTTGATTATTCACAGGTTCATATTCATCTCGGCCTGACTTTACTCATTGTCCCCTTTAAATAATAAAATATGAAGCTATTGAATGAGCTTTATTATTCTTTTGGAGATGGTAGTTTTCTACTTTTCAACTCCCCGTGCAGCATAGGTCTTCAACAAACACTTTCAGCTCCTTGTGGAGCATAGGTCTTCAACAAACACTTTCAGCTCCCTGTGAAGCATAGGTCTTCAACAAACACTTTCAGCTCCTTGTGGAGCATAGGTCTTCAACAAACACTTTCAGCTCCCTGTGGAGCATAAGTCTTCAACAAACACTTTCAGCTCCCAGTGGAGCATAGGTCTTCAACAAACACTTTCAGCTCCTTGTGGAGCATAGATCTTCAACAAACACTTTCAGCTCCTTGTGGAGCATAGGTCTTCAACAAACACTTTCAGATCCATGTAGAGCATAGGTCTTCAACAAACACTTTCAGCTCCTTGTGGAGCATAGGTCTTCAACAAACACTTTCAGATCCCTGTAGAGCATAGGTCTTCAACAAACACTTTCAGCTCCTTGTGGAGCATAGGTCTTCAACAAACACTTTCAGCTCCTTGTGGAGCATAGATCTTCAACAAACACTTTCAGATCCCTGTAGAACATAGGTCTTCAACAAACACTTTCAGATCCCTGTGGAGCATAGATCTTCAACAAACACTTTCAGATCTCTGTGGAGCATAGATCTTCAACAAATACTTTCAGCTCCCCGTGGAGCATAGATCTTCAACAAACACTTTCAGATCCCTGTAGAGCATAGGTCTTCAACAAACACTTTCAGCTTCCTGTGGAGCATAGATCTTCAACAAACACTTTCAGATCCCTGTAGAGCATAGGTCTTCAACAAACACTTTCAGCTTCCTGTGGAGCATAGGTCTTCAACAAACACTTTCAACTCCCCGTGGAGCATAGGTCTTCAACAAACACTTTCAGCTCCCTGTGGAGCATAGGTCTTCAACAAACACTTTAAACTCCATGTGGTGCATAGGTCTTCAACAAACACTTTCAGCTCCCTGTGGAACATAGGTCTTCAACAAAGACTTTTAACTCCCTGTGGAGCATAGGTCTTCAACAAACACTTTCAACTCCCTGTGGAGCATAGGTCTTCAACAAACACTTTCAGCTTCCTGTGGAGCATAGGTCTTCAACAAACACTTTCAACTCCCCGTGGAGCATAGATCTTTAGCAAACACTTTCAGAACCCTGTAGAGCATAGGTCTTCAACAATCACTTTAAACTCCCTGTGGTGCATAGGTCTTCAACAAACACTTTCAGCTCCCTGTGGAACATAGGTCTTCAACAAAGACTTTTAACTCCCTGTGGAGCATAGGTCTTCAACAAACACTTTCAACTCCCTGTGGAGTATAGGTCTTCAACAAACACTTTCAACTCCCTGTGGACCATAGGTCTCTTCCTTGTATCGTCTTCACTTATTCTGTCTCTTTTCAACACGTTCAGCATTCTTCTCAGTTTGTTAGTTGTTACCAATTGTTTCTACCGCTGTTTGTATTCAAGTTTGGCATTTGAAATAAAAGTATGGAAGGAGACTGGGTTTTTATGATACGGGGTGTATTGTTGCACATGCTGCACTTCCTTAATACTTCTAGCAATCAATGAAGGCACAACAAGGAAATAGGAACAGGAGAATGTTCATTCTGTGAGAAATGAAAACAAATGTGTTTATTGTTTGTGTGTGTGTATTGTGTGTGTTGTGTGTGTATTGTATATGTGTTGTGTGAGTTGTTGTGTGTGTGTGTGCATTGTGTGTGTGTTGTGTGTGTTGTTTGTGTGTGTGTGTATTGTATGTGTGTTGTGTGAGTTGTGTGTGTGTATTTGTGTGTTGTGTGTGTGTTGTATGTTGTATGTGTGGCGGTCAATTGCTGCGAAACAGACTAGCGCACAGCCTGCCTGACGCGCATCTCTGCCGATCACTGTCATTTTGGAGAAGGTGCTTACACAATGCGGTCGTTGATCATGAGTGACAGTGTACAGTACGTGTTCACACAAGACAGCTGGGAAATATGTTGGTCGAGTCTGTAGAAGCCAGACTTTAGTGCTAAAACCCATTCAAGAAATGCCGGGACCGAGAGCAAGTGAGACAGCCTATAGAACTCACTCTTTGCTTCATAACGTTACCTTTTTCTCTCGCAAAGTTGGAGTCAACGGTCCCATTACCCGCTTACTAATGGAAATCTGTTACCGATCTCTGCCTGGATACATCCAGGTAATGATATACAAGTAATGATTGCTAAGTTTTTGAAGTCTTGTGTTTTGTTAATTCTTGTTCTCAGCTCCTTTCTTTTCTCTCACGTAAACAACACAACTATCTTTACGGTATCACAGTATTACTGGGGTCTGCCTGGGGGATGATAGGACTAAAAAATGAAAGCCGCATGTCCTAAGCAGTCGTCAGGAGATGTACGATTCAGAGTTTTTATTTCACACCCTCCCTCCCCCTTTCTCCCCCCCCCCCCCCCCCCCCCCCCCCCCCGATTAAAAAAAAAAACAAAAAGAAAAACCTCAACCCTGCGGGGATTCGAATTCGAGTTTTTCAAGTTTGGAGCACGATGAGCTATCGATTCGGCCACCCACACTCCTGCCATGAATATGTTGTATTTTTTATGTTAATTTTCAAATTGTAACCTTAACATATTTTCTTCAAACCATTTATATGTTATCTTCAGTTGTTTTCTCTTGTCGCTATTAGTGTTTGATTTTCTGCCATAACACAAATATTTGAGGTTCTCATCTACTTGTTTGTTTTCTATTAAACATATTTTGATATGTTGTATATGTTGTATATGTTGTATATGTTGTATATGTATGTGGTGGAAAGTAAAAGTAAGTAACAAGCTAATGCTGGTTTTCATTTTACATGGAATATTTTTAGTACAAGTTCCCAAATACACAAAAAGGTATTCATTTATACTATAGTCTTGTCACAATCGTTGTCTCTTTGCTTTATTCTGTGCCTTACCTTGGTCTAGGGAGCCGCGATAGCTCAGTGGTTAGTGAACTGGACTACAAAGGACAAGAGGTCGTACTGATACATTCACTTGTAAAACATCTCAATCTATCCATCTCAAACAATCCATCACACTCTTCTACATTCACTTGTAAAACATCTCAATCTATCCATCTCAAACAATCCATCACACTCTCCTACATTCACGTATAAAACATCTCAAATCTATCCACCCCACTCTCCCGAATTCACGTATAAAACATCCCACTCTCCTACATTCACTTATAAAACATCCCACTCTCCTACATTCACTTATATACATCGCATTATATTATCAACTGTCTACTACGGCGTTATCCCAATTATGGATCATGTCATGAGGAGAGAGGGAGTTGACGTTTAACTAAGAGGTTGGAATAAATTATAGTGCAGTCGCAACGTAGTGTATGTGTTCACAATTTTGCATCAGTCCTGTGGGAATAACCTTGGACACTATCCATCATCATCATCTACAAGAAAATAAACCCAGTCTAGTCCACATGGTCACACATCTATTTGAAAATACTTCAGTTGCTCTACGGTTATAAAAGATCATCTAAATCTCCTTATTATAGAATATCTAAATCTCCATCCAATTAAAATACGAGTTTATATCGATATTTCTGCTATTGTAAAGTATGTAAATCTCCCTATCACTGCAGCATCCCTTGGACTTACTTTCTTATCGAAAATTGCTGTTATCTCCCTCTATAAAATAAGCGCCCAATTTCTTCTCTTCAGGTTTGATTTAACAATCAGCTGCATCTCACTCTCTTTGTTTTCTAGTCCCTTGAAAGAGTGAGTAACCAGGCCATTGAGGGGACTCAAACGGCACACAACCTGGGATGAATAGAATGGTCTGTCTCAAGCAAGCTGTCTCCTGGTTTCGAATACAACACGCGCTCAGTTCCCTCGCACTCATTGAACGCTCGCTCTGTCCTCGGGTAATGCGTGTAGAGGCGGCTTTCACTTACTCGCGTGAAATTTTTGGAGAGGTCAGACAGATACTGTGGTGGTGTTGTTCTTACTATTAATTAATGATCTGTTTCCTAATGGCGGTCTCTCTGGAATGTTATTTTCAAATAGTAATACTCAGACTACTGTGAATCCAGACAGTTGTGGTATTTGATTTCATTTTTCACGCGCTAGTGTGTATCATTTAAAAAAAAATACTTAACGACATAAAGTTATCGAGTGTGTGTGTGTGTTCATTGATCGCGCGTATTACCATGGCTTCAGATCTCTTATTGTCACATATTTTTCTTATTTTGTGTAGGAGACATAGCTATAAGAGAATGTTATACCGTGCTCGTGTGACGCGGTCATTTAATTAGTTTATTAATGAATAAATAATTGAATGAATGAGTTAATGAATGAGTTAATGAATGAGTTAATGAATGAGTTAATGAATGAGTTAATGAATGAGTTAATGAATGAATACTTCCTTATTTGTTTTTCTTTCCTACATTCATCCCACACTACTCCTCTAGTTTTGTCAGTTTCAAAAAGAACGTTAAATGGGCGCAAGACGCACATATCTGTGATTTATAACAAACTGATGTATTCGCGCACCTCGGCACGAAACATCCAACTTCAGTCTGGTATTTGTGAGCACCTTTCCTCTCGATCTCTACACGAATGGTTAATTTGTTATAGTCGCTATCATAGGAAAGTCGTGTAGAAGCTTGATGAACTGACAGTCTCTGGTTGTAACGGAAACAGGCAGCTATGAGTCGTTGATCACTTTCTGTCTGTTGTGTACGGCATCTTGAGCCTGGTTTAACCAATGAATGCTGGTTGTTAGGGCAGCATGGAATAGTAAGACAGGCCAATCTTCGGCGTCTTGTCCTGATCTTTCTACTAATGTCGTGAAGAGTTGTGCGGAGATGCAACTTTTAAACCTTGATCACATGAGCTCGTTGGTTAGCCAGGTGATCTGTGGTATTCTCTATCCCATTGACTCTTGGTCTTCTTCATGTTCTCAAGCCACATTTGTGGCTGCAGCCATGAACTCAAGCCACATTTGTGGCTGCAGCCATGAACTCAAGCCACATTTGTGGCTGCAGCCATGAACTCAAGCCACATTTGTGGCTGCAGCCAAGAACTACGTCATGTTAGACCCATAACCTAACAGATTGTATGTTGTCTTTTTTCTCAAAAGGGTTGATTCCTACCTTCCTTCCCTTAATGAGTCGGGAGAATATGGTGTCAGTAACGATGATTTTCAATGACCAACCGTGCTGTTACACATTTTATGAGAGTAATGTGGTCGAGATTATGCCAGTCCGCCCTATTTCCCTCTCCCCCCCCCCCCAGCCAAAAAGAAAATCCGATACCTCTTTAAGGCTGGGTTAATCTGGGAATCCGTTGATAGGGATCGAACCCTTACCTCTTGTGTGTAGTAGTCAGTTAACTAACCACTTCGCTACCGCGGATTTCCTCAGTAAATGAAATGCTACTTAATTCTAACCGTCGCATGTAATTAGCTTTATTGTAGTCTCTTTCGTGACTAAACAAGACAGAGTAGTTCACAGGTTCTGTAGTACTGGTGTAGATTTCTTAATCTAGTTATAAATAAATGGCATATTTGGAAAGTTGTACAGTGTCAAGGTTGGCGTGTGTTAGGGAAGATCAGAATAGAGCCACTGTCATCTGCCTGGCATGGTTGAGATCACGATCTTCACCGGTGCTTCGGAGTTTGTGCGTCTAATTTGACGCCATCTTCAGTACCTTCGCTAGTGTTTGACGGGCTTGCTTCATACTGGAGAGCGTACTGAGGAGGGAATCTCAGCACTATAGAGTTATTCGTTGTGCAATGAAGTTGATTTGTTGACTAAACTAAACTAAAATAAACTAAAGTAAACCAAACCAAACTAAACTAAACTAAACAAACCAAACCAAACCAAACTAAACTAAACTAAACTAAACTAAACTAAACTAAACTAAACTAAACTAAACTAAACTAAACTAAACTAAACTAAACTAAACTAAACTAAACTAAACTAAACTAAACTAAACTAAACCAAACTAAACTAAACTAAATTAAACTAAATTACACTAAATTAAATTAAATAAAACTAAACTAAACTAAACTACGCTAAATTAAACTAAGCTAAACTAATTTAAACCAAACCAAACTAAACTAACGTTAAGTAAAATAATTGGTTCTTGTGTCCTCTTCGTGTCTTTGACCTTATTCTTGGTTTGGCTCAACAATATAGAAATCCTCCAGCAATTTGCTGAGTCTGCCACAGCTCCAACCCAGACACTGATCCAACCATCACGACGATCCAAACGTTTTGTGTCTCAATAATGTGTTATGATCTAGCCACGCATCGATATCCAATAGTAACTGACCTGTGTTATGATCTAGCCACATATCGATATCCAATAGTAACTGACCTGTGTTATGATCTAGCCACATATCGATATCCAATAGTAACTGACCTGTGTTATGATCTAGCCACACATCGATATCCAATAGTAACTGACCTGTGTTATGATCTAGCCACACATCGATATCCAATAGTAACTGATCTGTGTTATGATCTAGCCAAGCATCGATATCCAGTAGTAACTGACCTGTATTATGATCTAGCCACACATCGATATCCAATAGTAACTGACCAGTGTTATGATCTAGCCACGCATCGATATCCAATAGTAACTGATCTGTGTTATGATCTAGCCACGCGTCGATATCCAATAGTAACTGACCTGTGTTATGATCTAGCCACACATCGATATCCAATAGTAACTGACCTGTGTTATGATGTAGCCACACATCGATATCCAATGGTAACTGACTTGTGTTATGATCTAGCCACACATCGATATCCAATAATAACTGACTTGTGTTATGATCTAGCCACACATCGATATCCAATAGTAACTGACTTGTGTTATGATCTAGCCACACATCGATATCCAATGGTAACTGACTTGTGTTATGATCTAGCCACACATCGATATCCAATAGTAACTGACTTGTGTTATGATCTAGCCACACATCGATATCCAATAGTAACTGACCTGTGTTATGATCTAGCCACACATCGATATCCAATGGTAACAGACTTGTGTTATGGTCTAGCCACGCATCGGTATCCAAGAGTAACTGACTTGTGTTATGATCTAGCCACACATCGATATCCAATGGTAACTGACCTGTGTTATGATCTAGCCACACATCGATATCCAATAGTAACGGATGAAAGACGAGACAATAATAAACGTTTCGGATTATGTAGTCATCATCAGTAGACAGGAACAAAGATAAGAATACCGCGTATTTCATGAAGAAACAGGGATAAGATGAGAATTAAATACAATAAAATACTTATATTGACTGGCCCACAAACTCTCGGCCATGTATCTTGAAGAGATATGTTAAAGAGATATAGAGACCATTTTTTTCTTTTTTTTTTTCATTTCTCCTTCACATTCGGCTTTACTGCAGCTTCACAATTTGTATAGATTTCTTTTCTTGACCCCTTACTAGTACAATACCGACGCTACTATATGTTTCTTTATTGTCCTACGTGTTTACTCTAGTACTTAGATATCTGTGTGTGTGTGTTGTTTGGTTGTTTCTGTTGAAGCCCTACAGAGCCGAAGCGTTGTTCAAATTTGTGTCGTCCATTAATCACGTAAAGCTTTAACCATACCGTTTTTTTCTATTTGTTTCCAATTCTCCTCGACATAGAGCCCCTATAACTCCACTCTTAACAAAAGTAACTTTGATGGGATACTTGTACCTTTGACTTGACATTTGAATACTGGACTGATAGTACTTGACATTTGAATACTAGACTGATAGTACTTGACATTACAGGCAGGCTTTTACGTAAACGAAAGCTTCGATTCACTATCCCCCACAATTCTCCCTTGTTCTTGTGTATTTCCGGTATTGTCTGCTACCACTACCAATGATTTTTGTTATACGCCAAGTTTGAACTTGAGCAACAGGAGTCTGCAATAAATGTGTTAACGTGTGGCGATTGGATAAAATAAAATAAACAAACAAAAAAGGTAAATGAGACTCGCCTCACAGTTTTAATATATTTGTATATGTAACCACCGCACCGCCGTTAGTGGGCAACATTGTATGATAGTAGATCACTGTGAGTGATTTCTTGCTTGACTTGAAATAACATTTGATGTACCGGGTGCTTGAATATCGAGTAACAGAGCAAGTGATGACTGTTTTTGTGAAAGTATCACGAGAGAAAGATAAAAATAAAGTGAATGTAGCACTCTCACATGAAAAAAAATATAATCTTGATCTCAGAATCGTGTACGTTTACCTTATAATCACTGCTTGACAACGTCTTCTTATCGAGTCAATGATTTGTTGGATCCATTGATAGGGCATGTTATTCCATTCTGCTTGTAAGGCTTGTGTTAACTGGTGGTGGTAAGAAAAGTCAAGTACCCCCTTCACTCCAAGTGACGTATAGGGAATATGGTGTTAGTGACCATAAATTTTACAGACCCTCGGCACATGATTTTTTGGGGTAATGTGGTCGGTATTACGCCCGTGCCGCTTTAGTTTCCCAGAAAAAAATCCGTACCCATTTAAGGCTGTGTGAACCCGAAAGCCGTCAGTTGGGATCGAACACTAACTCTTGTCCTTTGTAGTCCAGTTCACTAACAACTGAGCTATCGCGGCTCCCACGTTAATGAGTGCCTCCATTCAAACAACAAATTATGAGCCACAAAATGGACCAAAAAATAAACGAATCTACTAAACCAAACACGGCTTTGTTTTGGATGTTTAGGTTCACTAACCACTGAGTTATCGCGGCTAACTGCTGGTGGTATTCAGGATGCGTTTGTCATCTTCACAGCTTGCGCTCCAGTTGATCCCGCAAATGTTCGATGGGAGAAAGGTCAGAGGAAGCACAGGGTCATGCATGATAAGGCATATGTTGTTGATGAAACTGGTCAATCATGTCACGTGCGGACGATTATTGTAATGTTGTAACATCATGTCTGGTCCATTTGCATCCAAGAAACGCGCTATGTGTGGTGTGAGAATCTAATTTCTGTATCCAGCACCTGTAAAGTTGCCCGTAATGACGACGAAGTTACAGAAATTCAAACATAAATCATGAAACCACCTCCTCTCCCCTAGTCTCCATGAGCAAACTCACATTCCTTAAAACGTTCTCCTTGACGCCTGTACACAAAACAACGCCCATAATTGCCTTACAACCACCAAACAACGCCCGACATTGCCTTACAACCACCAAACAACGCCCATCATTGCCTTACAACCACCAAACAACGCCCGTCATTGCCTTACAACCACCAACAACACCCATCATTGATTTACAACCAACAAACAACGCCCATCATTGCCTTACAACCACCAAACAACACCCATCATTGCCTTACAACCAACAAACAACGCCCATCATTGCCTTACAACCACCAAACAACGCCCATCATTGCCTTACAACCACCAAACAACGCCCATCATTGCCTTACAACCACCAAACAACGCCCATCATTGCCTTACAACCACCAAACAACGCCCGTCATTGCCTTACAACCACCAAACAACGCCCATCATTGCCTTACAACCACCAAACAACGCCCGTCATTGCCTTACAACCAACAAACAACGCCCATCATTGCCTTACAACCACCAAACAACGCCCATCATTGCCTTACAACCAACAAACAACGCCCATCATTGCCTTACAACCACCAAACAACACCCATCATTGCCTTACAACCAACAAACAACGCCCATCATTGCCTTACAACCACCAAACAACACCCATCATTGCCTTACAACCAACAAACAACGCCCATCATTGCCTTACAACCACCAAACAACGCCCATCATTGCCTTACAACCACCAAACAACGCCCATCATTGCCTTACAACCACCAAACAACGCCCATCATTGCCTTACAACCACCAACAACGCCCGTCATTGCCTTACAACCAACAAACAACGCCCATCATTGCCTTACAACCACCAAACAACGCCCATCATTGCCTTACAACCACCAAACAACGCCCATCATTGCCTTACAACCACCAAACAACGCCCATCATTGCCTTACAACCACCAAACAACGCCCGTCATTGCCTTACAACCACCAAACAACGCCCATCATTGCCTTACAACCACCAAACAACGCCCGTCATTGCCTTACAACCACCAAACAACGCCCATCATTGCCTTACAACCACCAAACAACGCCCATCATTGCCTTACAACCACCAAACAACACCCATCATTGCCTTACAACCAACAAACAACGCCCATCATTGCCTTACAACCACCAAACAACGCCCATCATTGCCTTACAACCACCAAACAACGACCATCATTGCCTTACAACCACCAAACAACGCCCGTCATTGCCTTACAACCACCAACAACGCCCATCATTGCCTTACAACCAACAAACAACGCCCATCATTGCCTTACAACCACCAAACAAAACCCATCATTGCCTTACAACCAACAAACAACGCCCATCATTGCCTTACAACCAACAAACAACGCCCATCATTGCCTTACAACAACCAAACAACGCCCGTCATTGCCTTACAACCACCAAACAACACCCATCATTGCCTTACAACCAACAAACAACGCCCATCATTGCCTTACAACCACCAAACAACGCCCGACATTGCCTTACAACCACCAAACAACGCCCATCATTGCCTTACAACCACCAAACAACGCCCATCATTGCCTTACAACCACCAAACAACGCCCATCATTGTCTTACAACCACAAAACAACACCCATCATTGCCTTACAACCACCAAACAACGCCCGACATTGCCTAACAACCACCAACAACGCCCATCATTGCCTTACAACCACCAAACAACGCCCATCATTGCCTTACAACCTTAAACAACGCTCATCATTGCCTTACAACCACCAAACAACGCCCATCATTGCCTTACAACCACCAAACAACGCCCGACATTGCCTTACAACCACCAAACAACGCCCATCATTGCCTTACAACCACCAAACAACGCCCATCATTGCCTTACAACCACCAAACAACGCCCATCATTGTCTTACAACCACAAAACAACACCCATCATTGCCTCACCACTACCAAACAACACTCATCATTGCCTCACAACTACCAAACAACGCCCATCATTGTCTGACAACCACCAAACAACGCCCATCATTGCCTTACAACCAACAAACAACACCCATCGTTGCCTTACAACTACCAAACAACACCCATCATTGCCTCGCAACCACCAAACAACGCCCATCATTGCCTTACAACTACCAAACAACACCCATCATTGCCTCACAACCACCAAACAACGCCCATCATTGCCTTACAACTACCAACAACACCCATCATTGCCTCACAACCACCAAACAACGCCCATCATTGCCTTACAACTACCAAACAACACCCATCATTGCCTTACAACCACCAAACAACACCCATCATTGCCTCACAACCACCAAACAACGCCCATCATTGCCTTACAACTACCAAACAACAATCGTTGCCTTACAACCACCAAACAACGCCCGTCATTGCCTTACAACCACCAAACAACACCCATCATTGCCTCACAACCACAAAACAACGCCCATCTTTGCCCTACAACCACTAAACAACGCCCATCTTTGCCTTACAACCAAACAACGCCCATCATTGCTTTACAACCACCAAACAACGCCCATCATTGCCTTACAACCACCAAACAACGCCCATCATTGTCTAACAAGAACCAAGCAAACGCCCATTATTGCCTTACAAGAACAAAACAAATGCCCATCATTGCCTTACAACCACCAAACAACGCTCATCATTGCCTTACAACCAACAAACAACGCCTATCATTGCCTTACAACCACCAAACAACGCCCATCATTGCCTTGCAAGAACCAAGCAAACGCCCACTATTGCCTTACAAGAACCAAGCAAACGCCCATCATTGCCTTACAATTACCAAAACAACGCCCATCATTGCCTTACAACTACCAAACAACACCCATCATTGCCTCACAACTACCAAACAACACTCATCATTGTCTCACAACCACCAAACAACGCCCATCATTGCCTTAAACCACCAAACAACGCTTATCATTACTTTACAACCACCAAACAACGCCCATCATTGCCTTACAACCACCAAACAACGATCATCATTGCCTCACAACCACAAAACAACGCTTATCATTACTTTACAACCATCAAACAACGCCCATCATTGCCTTACCAGCACCAAAGAATGATCATCATTGCCTTACAACCACCAAACAACGCCCATCATTGCCTTACAACCACAAACAACGCCCATCTTTGCCTTACAACCATCAAACAACGCCCATCATTGCTTTACAACCACTAAACAACGCCCATCATTGCCTTTACAACCACCAAACAACATCGATTATTGTCTTGCAACCACCAAACAACATCCATTATTGCCTTGCAAACACCAAACAACGCCCATCATTGCATTACAACCACCAAACAACGCCCATCATACATTTACAACCAACAAACAACGCCCATCATTGCCTTACAACCACCAAACAACGCCCATCATACATTTACAACCACCAAACAACGCCCATGATTGCCTTACAACCACCAAACAAACGCCCATCATTGCCTTACAATCACCAAGCAACGCCCATCATTGCTATACAATCACCAAACAACGTCCATCATTGCATTACAGTCACCAAACAACGCCCATCATTGGCTTACAACCATCACACAACGCCCATGATTGCTTTACAACCACCAAACAACGCCTATCATTGCCTTACAACCACCAAACAACGCCTATCATTGCCTTACAACCATCAAACAACGCCTATCGTTGCCTTACAACCACCAAACAACGCCCATCATTGCCTTACAACCAGGAAAAAAACGCCTATCACTGCCTTACAACCACCAAACAACGCCCATGATTGCTTTACAACCACCAAACAACGCCTATCATTGCCTTACAACCACCAAACAACGCCTATCATTGCCTTACAACCATCAAACAACGCCTATCATTGCCTTACAACCACCAAACAACGCCCATCAGTGCCTTACAACCACCAAACAACGCTCATCATTGCATTACAACCACCAAACAACTCCCCTCATTGCCTTACAACCACCAAACAACGCCCATCATTGCCTTACAACCACCAAACAACGCTCATCATTGCCTTACAACCATCAAACAACGCTATCGTTGCCTTACAACCACCAAAAAACGACCATCATTGCCTTACAAGAACCAAGCAAACGCCCATCATTGCCTTACAACCACCAAGCAAACGCCCATCATTGCCTTACAACCACCAAACAACGCCCATCATTGCCTTACAAGAACCAAGCAAACGCCCATCCTTGCCTTACAACCACCAAACAACGCCATCATTGCCTTACAGGAACCAGCAAAAGCTCATCATTGCCTTACAACCACCAAACAACGCTCATCATTGCCTTACAACCACCAAACAACGCCCATCATTGCCTTACAAGAACCAAGCAAACGCCCATCCTTGCCTTACAACCACTAAGCAACGCTCATCATTGCCTTACAGGAACCAAGCAAAAGCTCATCATTGCCTTACAACCACCAAACAACGCTATTCATTGCCTTACAACCACCAAACAACGCCCATCATTGCCTTACAACCACCAAACAACGTCCATCGTTGCCTTACAAGAACCAAGCAAACGCCCATCATTGCCTTACAAGAACCAAGCAAACGCCCATCATTGCCTTACAACCACCAAACAAAGCCCATCATTGCCTTACAAGAACCAAGCAAACGCCCATCATTGCCTTACAACCACTAAGCAACGCTATTCATTGCCTTACAACCACCAAACACGCCTATCATTGCCTTACCACCACCAAACAACGCCTATCATTGCCTTACAACCACCAAACAACGCCTATCATTGCCTTACCACCACCAAACAACGCCCATCATTGCCTTACAACCACCAAACAACGCCCGTCATTGCCTTACCACCACCAAACAACGCTCATCATTGCCTTACAACCACCAAACAACGCCTATCATTGCCTTACCACCACCAAACAACGTTCATCATTGCCTTACAAACCACCAAACAACGCCCATCATTGCCTTACAACCACCATACAACGCCCATCATTGCCTTACAAGAACCAAGCAAACGCCCATCATTGCCTTACAAGAACCAAGCAAACGCCCATCATTGCCTTACAACCACCAAACAACGCCCATCATTGCCTTACAAGAACCAAGCAAACGCCCATCATTGCCTTACAACCACTAAGCAACGCTCATCATTGCCTTAAAACCACCAAACAGCGCCCATCATTGCCTTACAAGAACCAAGCAAACGCCCATCATTGCCTTACAAGATCCAAGCAAACGCCCATAATTGCCTTACAACCACTAAGCAGCGCTCATCATTGCCTTACAACAACCAAACAACGCCCATCATTGCTTACAAGAACCAAGCAAACGCCCATCATTGCCTTACAGCCACCAAATAACCCCAACATTGCCTTAAAACCACCAAACAACGCCCGTCATTGCCTTACAACCACCAAACAACACTCATCATTGTCTCACAACCACCAAACAACGCCCATCATTGCCTTAAACCACCAAACAACGCTTATCATTACTTTACAACCACCAAACAACGCCCATCATTGCCTTACAACCACCAAACAACGATCATCATTGCCTCACAACCACAAAACAACGCTTATCATTACTTTACAACCATCAAACAACGCCCATCATTGCCTTACCAGCACCAAAGAATGATCATCATTGCCTTACAACCACCAAACAACGCCCATCATTGCCTTACAACCTCAAACAACGCCCATCTTTGCCCTACAACCACCAAACAACGCCCATCTTTGCCTTACAAACCATCAAACAACGCCCATCATTGCTTTACAACCACTAAACAACGCCCATCATTGCCTTTACAAACACCAAACAACATCGATTATTGTCTTGCAACCACCAACAACATCCATTATTGCCTTGCAAACACCAAACAACGCCCATCATTGCATTACAACCACCAAACAACGCCCATCATACATTTACAACCAACAAACAACGCCCATCATTGCCTTACAACCACCAAACAACGCCCATCATACATTTACAACCACCAAACAACGCCCATGATTGCCTTACAACCACCAAACAACGCCCATCATTGCCTTACAATCACCAAGCAACGCCCATCATTGCTATACAATCACCAAACAACGCCCATCATTGCTTTACAACCACCAAACAACGCCCATCATTGCCTTACAACCACCAAACAACGCCCGACATTGCCTTACAACCACCAAACAACGCCCATCATTGCCTTACAACCACCAAACAACGTCCATCATTGCCTTACAACCACCAAACAACGCCCATCATACATTTACAACCACCAAACAACGCCCATCATTGCTTTACAGTCACCAAACAACGCCCATCATTGGCTTACAACCATCAAACAACGCCCATGATTGCTTTACAACCACCAAACAACGCCTATCATTGCCTTACAACCACCAAACAACGCCTATCATTGCCTTACAACCATCAAACAACGCCTATCATTGCCTTACAACCACCAAACAACGCCCATCATTGGCTTACAACCAGGAAAAAAACGCCTATCACTGCCTTACAACCACCAAACAACGCCCATGATTGCTTTACAACCACCAAACAACGCCTATCATTGCCTTACAACCACCAAAACAACGCCTATCATTGCCTTACAACCATCAAACAACGCCTATCATTGCCTTACAACCACCAAACAACGCCCATCAGTGCCTTACAACCACCAAACAACGCTCATCATTGCATTACAACCACCAAACAACTCCCCTCATTGCCTTACAACCACCAAACAACGCCCATCATTGCCTTACAACCACCAAACAACGCTCATCATTGCCTTACAACCATCAAACAACGCTATCGTTGCCTTACAACCACCAAAAAACGACCATCATTGCCTTACAAGAACCAAGCAAACGCCCATCATTGCCTTACAACCACCAAGCAAACGCCCATCATTGCCTTACAACAACTAAGCAACGCTCATTATTGCCTTACAACCACCAAACAATGCCCATCATTACCTTACAGAAACCAAGCAAACGCCCATCATTGCCTTACAACCACCAAACAACGCTCATCATTGCCTTACAACCACCAAACAACGCCCATCATTGCCTTACAAGAACCAAGCAAAACGCCCATCCTTGCCTTACAACCACCAAACAACGCCCATCATTGCCTTACAGGAACCAAGCAAAAGCTCATCATTGCCTTACAACCACCAAACAACGCTCATCATTGCCTTACAACCACCAAACAACGCCCATCATTGCCTTACAAGAACCAAGCAAACGCCCATCCTTGCCTTACAACCACCAAACAATGCTCGTCATTGCCTTACAGGAACCAAGCAAAAGCTCATCATTGCCTTACAACCACCAAACAACGCTATTCATTGCCTTACAACCACCAAACAACGCCCATCATTGCCTTACAACCACCAAACAACGTCCATCGTTGCCTTACAAGAACCAAGCAAACGCCCATCATTGCCTTACAAGAACCAAGCAAACGCCCATCATTGCCTTACAACCACCAACAAAGCCCATCATTGCCTTACAAGAACCAAGCAAACGCCCATCATTGCCTTACAACCCTAAGCAACGCTATTCATTGCCTACAACCACCAAACAACGCCTATCATTGCCTTACCACCACCAAACAACGCCTATCATTGCCTTACAACCACCAAACAACGCCTATCATTGCCTTACCACCACCAAACAACGCCCATCATTGCCTTACAACCACCAAACAACGCCCGTCATTGCCTTACCACCACCAAACAACGCTCATCATTGCCTTACAACCACCAAACAACGCCTATCATTGCCTTACCACCACCAAACAACGTTCATCATTGCCTTACAACCCACCAAACAACGCCCATCATTGCCTTACAACCACCATACAACGCCCATCATTGCCTTACAAGAACCAAGCAAACGCCCATCATTGCCTTACAAGAACCAAGCAAACGCCCATCATTGCCTTACAACCACCAAACAACGCCCATCATTGCCTTACAAGAACCAAGCAAACGCCCATCATTGCCTTACAACCACTAAGCAACGCTCATCATTGCCTTAAAACCACCAAACAGCGCCCATCATTGCCTTACAAGAACCAAGCAAACGCCCATCATTGCCTTACAAGATCCAAGCAAACGCCCATAATTGCCTTACAACCACTAAGCAGCGCTCATCATTGCCTTACAACAACCAAACAACGCCCATCATTGCTTACAAGAACCAAGCAAACGCCCATCATTGCCTTACAGCCACCAAATAACCCCCAACATTGCCTTAAAACCACCAAACAACGCCCGTCATTGCCTTACAACCACCAAACAACACTCATCATTGTCTCACAACCACCAAACAACGCCCATCATTGCCTTAAACCACCAAACAACGCTTATCATTACTTTACAACCACCAAACAACGCCCATCATTGCCTTACAACCACCAAACAACGATCATCATTGCCTCACAACCACAAAACAACGCTTATCATTACTTTACAACCATCAAACAACGCCCATCATTGCCTTACCAGCACCAAAGAATGATCATCATTGCCTTACAACCACCAAACAACGCCCATCATTGCCTTACAACCTCAAACAACGCCCATCTTTGCCCTACAACCACCAAACAACGCCCATCTTTGCCTTACAACCATCAAACAACGCCCATCATTGCTTTACAACCACTAAACAACGCCCATCATTGCCTTTACAACCACCAAACAACATCGATTATTGTCTTGCAACCACCAAACAACATCCATTATTGCCTTGCAAACACCAAACAACGCCCATCATTGCATTACAACCACCAAACAACGCCCATCATACATTTACAACCAACAAACAACGCCCATCATTGCCTTACAACCACCAAACAACGCCCATCATACATTTACAACCACCAAACAACGCCCATGATTGCCTTACAACCACCAAACAACGCCCATCATTGCCTTACAATCACCAAGCAACGCCCATCATTGCTATACAATCACCAAACAACGCCATCATTGCTTTACAACCACCAAACAACGCCCATCATTGCCTTACAACACCAAACAACGCCCGACATTGCCTTACAACCACCAAACAACGCCCATCATTGCCTTACAACCACCAAACAACGTCCATCATTGCCTTACAACCACCAAACAACGCCCATCATACATTTACAACCACCAAACAACGCCCATCATTGCTTTACAGTCACCAAACAACGCCCATCATTGGCTTACAACCATCAAACAACGCCCATGATTGCTTTACAACCACCAAACAACGCCTATCATTGCCTTACAACCACCAAACAACGCCTATCATTGCCTTACAACCATCAAACAACGCCTATCATTGCCTTACAACCACCAAACAACGCCCATCATTGGCTTACAACCAGGAAAAAAACGCCTATCACTGCCTTACAACCACCAAACAACGCCCATGATTGCTTTACAACCACCAAACAACGCCTATCATTGCCTTACAACCACCAAAACAACGCCTATCATTGCCTTACAACCATCAAACAACGCCTATCATTGCCTTACAACCACCAAACAACGCCCATCAGTGCCTTACAACCACCAAACAACGCTCATCATTGCATTACAACCACCAAACAACTCCCCTCATTGCCTTACAACCACCAAACAACGCCCATCATTGCCTTACAACCACCAAACAACGCTCATCATTGCTTTACAACCATCAAACAACGCTATCGTTGCCTTACAACCACCAAAAAACGACCATCATTGCCTTACAAGAACCAAGCAAACGCCCATCATTGCCTTACAACCACCAAGCAAACGCCCATCATTGCCTTACAACAACTAAGCAACGCTCATTATTGCCTTACAACCACCAAACAATGCCCATCATTACCTTACAGAAACCAAGCAAACGCCCATCATTGCCTTACAACCACTAAACAACGCTCATCATTGCCTTACAAGAACCAAGCAAACGCCCATCATTGCCTTACAACAACTAAGCAACGCTCATTATTGCCTTACAACCACCAAACAATGCCCATCATTACCTTACAGAAACCAAGCAAACGCCCATCATTGCCTTACAACCACCAAACAACGCCCATCATTGCCTTACAACCACCAAGCAAACGCCCATCATTGCCTTACAACCACTAAACAACGCTCATCATTGCCTTACAACCACCAAGCAAACGCCCATCATTGCCTTACAACAACTAAGCAACGCTCATTATTGCCTTACAACCACCAAACAATGCCCATCATTACCTTACAGAAACCAAGCAAACGCCCATCATTGCCTTACAACCACCAAACAACGCCCATCATTGCCTTACAAGAACCAAGCAAACGCCCATCCTTGCCTTACAACCACTAAGCAACGCTATCATTGCCTTACAACCACCAAACAACGCCCATCATTGCCTTACAGGAGCCAAGCAAAAGCTCATCATTGCCTTACAACCACCAAACAACGCTCATCATTGCCTTACAACCACCAAACAACGCCCATCATTGCCTTACAAGAACCAAGCAAACGCCCATCCTTGCCTTACAACCACTAAGCAACGCTCATCATTGCCTTACAGGAACCAAGCAAAAGCTCATCATTGCCTTACAACCACCAAACAACGCCCATCATTGCCTTACAACCACCAAACAACGCCCATCATTGCCTTACAACCACCAAACAACGCCCATCATTGCCTTACAACCACCAAACAACGTCCATCGTTGCCTTACAAGAACCAAGCAAACGCCCATCATTGCCTTACAAGAACCAAGCAAATGCCCATCATTGCCTTACAACCACCAAACAAAGCCCATCATTGCCTTACAAGAACCAAGCAAACGCCCATCATTGCCTTACAACCACTAAGCAACGCTATTCATTGCCTTACAACCACCAAACAACGCCTATCATTGCCTTACCACCACCAAACAACGCCTATCATTGCCTTACAACCACCAAACAACGCCTATCATTGCCTTACCACCACCAAACAACGCCCATCATTGCCTTACAACCACCAAACAACGCCCGTCATTGCCTTACCACCACCAAACAACGCTCATCATTGCCTTACAACCACCAAACAACGCCTATCATTGCCTTACCACCACCAAACAACGTTCATCATTGCCTTACAACCACCAAACAACGCCCATCATTGCCTTACAACCACCAAACAACGCCCATCATTGCCTTACAAGAACCAAGCAAACGCCCATCATTGCCTTACAAGAACCAAGCAAACGCCCATCATTGCCTTACAACCACCAAACAACGCACATCATTGCCTTACAAGAACCAAGCAAACGCCCATCATTGCCTTACAACCACTAAGCAACGCTCATCATTGCCTTAAAACCACCAAACAGCGCCCATCATTGCCTTACAAGAACCAAGCAAACGCCCATCATTGCCTTACAAGATCCAAGCAAACGCCCATAATTGCCTTACAACCACTAAGCAGTGCTCATCATTGCCTTACAACACCAAACAACGCCCATCATTGCTTACAAGAACCAAGCAAACGCCCATCATTGCCTTACAGCCACCAAATAACCCCAACATTGCCTTAAAACCACCAAACAACGCCCGTCATTGCCTTACAACCACCAAACAACGCCCATCATTGCCTTACAACCACCAAACAACGCCCGTCATTGCTTTACAAACACCAAACAACGCCCGTCATTGCCTTACAACCACCAAACAACGCCCGTCATTGCTTTACAACCACCAAACAACCCCCAACATTGCCTTACAACCACCAAATAACGCCCAACATTGCCTTACAACCACCAAACAACGCCCAACATTACCTTACAACCACCAAACAACGCCCAACATTGCCTTACAACCACCAAACAACGCCCATCATTGCCTAACAACCACCAAACAACGCCCAACATTGCCTATACCACCAAACAACCCCCAACATTGCCTTAAAACCACCAAACAACCCCCATGATTGCCTTACAACCACCAAACAACGTGCAACATTGCCTTACAACCACCAAACAACCCCCAACATTGCCTTACAATAACCAAACAATTTCCAACATTGCCTTACAACCACCAAACAACCCCCAACACTGCCTTACAACCACCAAACAACCCCAACATTGCCTTACAACCACCAAACAACCCCCAACATTGCTTTACAACCACCAAACAACCCCCAACTTTGCCTTACAACCACAAAACAACCCCAACTTTGCCTTACAACCACCAAACAACGCCCAAAATTGTCTTACAACCACCAAACAATCCACACCATTGCCTTACAACCACCAAACAACCCCTAACATTGCCTTGCAACCACCATACAACGCCCAACACCTTACAACCACCAAACAACGCCCAACACCTTACAACCACCAAACAACGCCCGTCATTGCCTTACAACCACCAAACAACGCCCGTCATTGCTTTACAACCACCAAACAACGCCTATCATTGCCTTACAACCACCAAACAACACCCGTCATTGCTTTACAACCACCAAACAACCCCAAACATTGCCTTACAACCAATAAACAACCCCCAACATTGCCTTACAACCACCAAACAACGCCCGTCATTGCCTTACAACCACCAAACAACGCTCGTCATTGCTTTACAACCACCAAACAACGCTCATCATTGCCTTACAACCACCAAACAACGCCCGTCATTGCATTACAAATCCCAAACCAAGCACATCATTGCCTTACAACCACCAAACAACGCCCATCATTGCCTTACAACCACCAAACAACGCCCATCCATGCCTTACAACCACCAAACAACGCCCATCATTGCCTTACAACCACCAAACAACGCCCGTCATTGCCTTACAACCACCAAACAACGCCCGTCATTGCCTTACACCCACCAAACGACACCCATCATTGCCTTACAACCACCAAACAACGCCCGTCATTGCCTTACAACCACCAAACAACGCCCGACATTGCCTTACAACCACCAAACAACGCCCGTCATTGCCTTACACCCACCAAACAACGCTCATCATTGCCTTACAACCACCAAACAACGCCCGTCATTGCATTACAACCACCAAACAACGCCCGTCATTGCATTACAACCACCAAACAACGCCCGTCATTGCATTACAACCACCAAACAACGCCCGTCATTGCATTACAACCACCAAACAACGCTCATCATTGCCTTACAACCACCAAACAACGCCCGTCATTGCATTACAACCACCAAACAACGCCCATTATTGCCTTACAACCACCAAACAACGCCCGTCATTGCATTACAACCACCAAACAACGCCCATTATTGCCTTTCAACCACCAAACAACACCCATCATTGCCTTACAACCACCAAACAACGCCCGTCATTGCCTTACACCCACCAAACAACGCCCATCATTGCCTTACAACCACCAAACAACGCCCATCATTGCCTTACAACCACCAAACAACGCCCATCATTGCCTTACAACCACCAAACAACGCCCATCATTGCCTTACAACCACCAAACAACGCCCATCATTGCCTTACAACCACCAAACAACGCCCATCATTGCCTTACAACCACCAAACAACGCCCATCATTGCCTTACAACCACCAAACAACGCCCATCATTGCCTTACAACCACCAAACAACGCCCATCATTGCCTTACAACCACCAAACAACGCCCGTCATTGCATTACAACCACCAAACAACGCCCATCATTGCCTTACAACCACCAAACAACGCCCGTCATTGCATTACAACCACCAAACAACGCCCATTATTGCCTTACAACCACCAAACAACGCCCGTCATTGCATTACAACCACAAAACAACGCCCATTATTGCCTTACAACCACCAAACAACACCCATCATTGCCTTACAACCACCAAACAACGCCCGTCATTGCCTTACACCCACCAAACAACGCCCATCATTGCCTTACAACCACCAAACAACGCCCATCATTGCCTAACAACCACCAAACAACACCCATCATTGCCTTACAACCACCAAACAACGCCCATCATTGCCTTACAACCACCAAACAACGCCCATCATTGCCTTACAACCACCAAACAACGCCCATCATTGCCTTACAACCACCAAACAACACCCATCATTGCCTTACAACCACCAAACAACGCCCATCATTGCCTTACAACCACCAAACAACGCCCATCATTGCCTTACAACCACCAAACAACGCCCATCATTGCCTTACAACCACCAAACAACGCCCATCATTGCCTTACAACCACCAAACAACGCCCATCATTGCCTTACAACCACCAAACAACGCCCATCATTGCATTACAACCACCAAACAACGCCCATTATTGCCTTACAACCACCAAACAACACCCATCATTGCCTTACAACCACCAAACAACGCCCGTCATTGCCTTACACCCACCAAACAACGCCCATCATTGCCTTACAACCACCAAACAACACCCATCATTGCCTTACAACCACCAAACAACGCCCGTCATTGCCTTACACCCCAAACTACGTCCGTCATTGCCTTACAACCACCAAACAACGCCCATCATTGCCTTACAACCACCAAACAACGCTCGTCATTGCCTTACAACCACCAAACAACGCCCATCATTGCCTTACAACCACCAAACAACGCCCATCATTGCCTTACAACCACCAAACAACGCCCGTCATTGCCTTACAACCACCAAACAACACCCATCATTGCCTTACAACCACCAAACAACGCCCGTCATTGCCTTACAACCACCAAACAACGCCCATCATTGCCTTACAACCACCAAACAACACCCATCATTGCCTTACAACCACCAAACAACACCCATCATTGCATTACAACCACCAAACAACGCCCATCATTGCCTTACAACCACCAAACAACGCCCATCATTGCCTTACAACCACCAAACAACGCCCATCATTGCCTTACAACCACCAAACAACACCCATCATTGCCTTACAACCACCAAACAACGCCCATCATTGCCTTACAACCACCAAACAACGCCCGTCATTGCCTTACAACCACCAAACAACGCCCGTCATTGCCTTACAACCAACAAACAACGCCCATCATTGCCTTACAACCACCAAACAACGCCCATCATTGCCTTACAACCACCAAACAACGCCCATCATTGCCTTACAACCACCAAACAACGCCCATCATTGCCTTACAACCACAAAACAACGCTCGTCATTGCCTTACAACCACCAAACAACGCCCATCATTGCCTTACAACCACCAAACAACGCCCATCATTGCCTTACAACCACCAAACAACACCCATCATTGCCTTACAACCACCAAACAACGCTCGTCATTGCCTTACACCCACCAAACAACACCCATCATTGCCTTACAACCACCAAACAACACCCATCATTGCCTTACAACCACCAAACAACGCCCATCATTGCCTTACACCCACCAAACAACACCCATCATTGCCTTACAACCACCAAACAACACCCATCATTGCCTTACAACCACCAAACAACGTCCGTCATTGCCTTACAACCACCAAACAACGCCCATCATTGCCTTACAACCACCAAACAACACCCGTCATTGCCTTACACCCACCAAACAACACCCATCATTGCCTTACAACCACCAAACAACGTCCGTCATTGCCTTACAACCACCAAACAACGCCCATCATTGCCTTACAACCACCAAACAACGCCCATCATTGCCTTACACCCACCAAACAACGTCCGTCATTGCCTTACAACCACCAAACAATGCCCATCATTGCCTTACAACCACCAAACAACGCCCATCATTGCCTTACAACCACCAAACAACGCCCATCATTGCCTTACAACCACCAAACAACGCCCGTCATTGCCTTACAACCACCAAACAACGCCCATCATTGCCTTACAACCACCAAACAACGCCTATCATTGCCTTACAACCACCAAACAACGCCAGTCATTGCCTTACAACCACCAAACAACGCCCGTCATTGCCTTACAACCACCAAACAACGCCCGTCATTGCCTTACAACCACCAAACAACGCCCATCATTGCTACAATGAGCTGAAATTGGTTGTTTGAAGACCTATGCTCCACATGGAGCTGAAATTGTTTGTTTGAAGACCTATGCTCCACATGGAGCTGAAATTGTTTGTTTGAAGACCTACGCTCCACCGGGAGTTGAAAGTGTTTGTTTGAAGACCTATGCTCCACATGGAGCTGAAAGTGTTTTTTTGAAGACCTATGCTCCACATGGAGCTGAAAGTGTTTGAAGACCTATGCACCAAAGGGAGTTGAAAGTGTTTGTTTGTAGACCTATGCTCCAAAGGGAGCTGAAATTGTTTGAAGACATATTCTCCACAGGGAGCTAAAAGTGTTTGTTCGAAGACCTATGCTCCACAGGGTGGTGAAAGTGTTTGTTTGAAGACATATGATCCACAGTGAGTTGAAAATGTTTTTTTAAGACCTTTGGCTTCACAGGGAGTTGAAGGTGTTTGTTGAAGACCTATGCGCCAGAGGGAGTTAAAAGTGTTTGTTTGAAGACCTATGCTCCACAGGGAGTTGAAAGTGTTTTTTGAAGACCTTAGCTCCACAGGTAGTTTTGTTGAAGACCTGTGTTCCACAGGGGGTGAAAGTGTTTGCTGAAGACCGTGCTCCACAAGAGTTGAAAGTGTTTGTTGAAGATCTATGCTCCACAGGGAGTTGAAAGTATTTGTTGAAGATCTATGCACCACAAGGAGTTGAAAGTGTTTGTTGAAGATCTATGCTCCACAGGGAGTTAAAAGTGTTTGTTGAAGATCTATGCTCCACAAGGAGTTGAAAGTGTTTGTTGAAGACCTATGCTCCACAAGGAGTTGAAAGTGTTTGTTGAAGACCTATGTTCCACTGGGAGTTGAAAGGTAGAAGAAGAAGATATCCTTTGTGACCATTTCTACAATTATCAGCAGTGCATTTAATGGATGACCTGATCAGCACCACGTCAGGACACCTACTTTCTTAGACAAAAATGTTGTTGCCATTTTCAGAGGCCGGATGAATACTAAAAGACTGTAGATCCAGAACAAATATTGACATACCAGGCGACAACGCAGACACAACGAGCTAACAGTTCAGCCTCTCGGCTTCAGGGACAGTTCAACAAGCACCACATAATTATTGAAGTTACATTTTTACATTTTTATTTTCTATTCTACTCTAGCTTCCGCCGTTTGTGTAATCGATACCATCAAATCCAGAAGAGCTCTATGTGTTATTGTTTCCATCGGACATTACCCGAAACAAAATACAGGGCGTTGTACCACCGTTCAGTAATCGAATAACGTTGTACAAACATCAATATCGTCAGTGTGTACAGGACGGATCACTAGTCAGGTTATCTGTGTGTAAACTTCCTCTTTCGAATCATCTCCAGTACTGATATCTCGTCACGCGTTGCGAACTTTGTTTTGTACGATATGTGTTGTAATACGATGTTAATGTGCTTCTGTTCCTGCTGTTGTGTGTTTCCGTTAACATTAAATAGCTCTCTGCTTCTCTTTAATTGTTAACAATTTGTGCAACGCTTTAGCTGAAGCTCATTTATTTGTTTACAAAACTATTATTTTTTAACGTGGCCTCGTGAATCGTTAACTATCTTTGTTTCTCCTGTAAAGTTAACAGAAGAAATAGATTAATTTAATTTGGACAGAAATTCTAAACTCTACAACAAAACCAGTATTCTGCTATTTCACTACAACACCATCTCTCATTGCAATTAAACTTTCTTAGAACGAAACAAGAACAAGTGTTCTTAAATGTTATGCTTATGGAAGGCCCCGGTATTTCTGCAAACGTGTTAAAATACATAATTGCTCAACCGCCCGAGCCATTGGAATCATCCGAATTAATATCTCATCTCCCAAACAAAGAAAGGTAGCTGTAGTCCCCATTATAGCAGTCTCAGCACACGCCAAAAGACATAAGGCGAAACCGCACAGAAAGTGAATACAGCCGTTTGTTCCCTGTCATACGATATCATCACTAACCGTAAACAACAGGAATATAGAAACACGATTAAAACGTATGAGACACACAGCTCACGGTGTGCACAGAGCACTTAGCTCAGTAGCTCCTGCAACAAGCCGGACTTGGAATATGCTGAAACTGCAACAAGGAACACTTTTTAGACATAACCTTTAGTGGTTCCTGTCGCCTAGCCACCATATTGACCGGAAGTTCACGTCCTCCTGAAAATGATTATCGCCATATTTTAAAAAAATGTATAGCGCTTGATGATATTAGGACATCGTTTTTGACTCCAAATCCGAACATATGAAACACAGCTAGTCGTCGGATTATCCTCGTCGCAAATCAAACAACAGACCGTAAGATCTCCACGCAATGTGAATTTGTGAAATTATTACCAGTTATCATAAATGTTATGTAGAGCCAGTCTCACCATATAAATGGGAATCATGGAATAACAGAAGAATGTTGAGAATACCACGGACAGCTAAGAAGAGTAATATTGAAGACGTTCTGTTTCCTGGTATTTTTAATATTCCACCAGTCCATCTCTTTCCATGATCAACCCTTGTGTCTGGTGTACTCGTAGCGTTTGTTGATAGCTCTTTCTCTTTCATATTTTGTCATTTCTGTCCTGTCAGATGGTCAAATCATTGAATCTTTTGTTTCATTATCTGCTTGATTGAGAATATAATTGTAACCTTTTTTTCCTTAATTATTCGTTCCGGATCCTATATCTGATGCCGTTTTCTGTCAAACCTTGTACACATTTCATTTTGGTGGTGAATTATTTATCGTATTGCTCTTGAATCTAGATTTTTAAAAATGTGGCAACAAGAGCAGTGATCAAGCAAGCATTGGTTGGACAACTTGCATAATGGAGTCGGTTATGTGTGGACCCAAATTGTGATGCAGAAATGTCTACAAGGCATTCCTGGGAGAGATTCCGGTTGTTACAAAGTCTACAAATCTAGCAGAACATCTTAGCACACGTATCATTGTATGAGCATTAATAAAACATTGGAAAATTAAATGAAGTCGAAGATAGAAGATAAAAACTGATAGATGATTATATTTTGTTGTCATTTAAAAATAAGAATATGGTTATTATTCTTGTTGTCTCTTTCTTCTTATTTCCTTGCTTGTTGTTTTAAAAATGGGGAGAACATTAAATTCTCCGTACGGACAAATTGCTCATGCAAGATGTTGATTATTCACAGGTTCATATTCATCTCGGCCTGACTTTACTCATTGTCCCCTTTAAATAATAAAATATGAAGCTATTGAATGAGCTTTATTATTCTTTTGGAGATGGTAGTTTTCTACTTTTCAACTCCCCGTGCAGCATAGGTCTTCAACAAACACTTTCAGCTCCTTGTGGAGCATAGGTCTTCAACAAACACTTTCAGCTCCCTGTGAAGCATAGGTCTTCAACAAACACTTTCAGCTCCTTGTGGAGCATAGGTCTTCAACAAACACTTTCAGCTCCCTGTGGAGCATAAGTCTTCAACAAACACTTTCAGCTCCCAGTGGAGCATAGGTCTTCAACAAACACTTTCAGCTCCTTGTGGAGCATAGATCTTCAACAAACACTTTCAGCTCCTTGTGGAGCATAGGTCTTCAACAAACACTTTCAGATCCATGTAGAGCATAGGTCTTCAACAAACACTTTCAGCTCCTTGTGGAGCATAGGTCTTCAGCAAACACTTTCAGATCCCTGTAGAGCATAGGTCTTCAACAAACACTTTCAGCTCCTTGTGGAGCATAGGTCTTCAACAAACACTTTCAGCTCCTTGTGGAGCATAGATCTTCAACAAACACTTTCAGATCCCTGTAGAGCATAGGTCTTCAACAAACACTTTCAGATCCCTGTGGAGCATAGATCTTCAACAAACACTTTCAGATCTCTGTGGAGCATAGATCTTCAACAAATACTTTCAGCTCCCCTTGGAGCATAGATCTTCAACAAACACTTTCAGATCCCTGTAGAGCATAGGTCTTCAACAAACACTTTCAGCTTCCTGTGGAGCATAGATCTTCAACAAACACTTTCAGATCCCTGTAGAGCATAGGTCTTCAACAAACACTTTCAGCTTCCTGTGGAGCATAGGTCTTCAACAAACACTTTCAACTCCCCGTGGAGCATAGGTCTTCAACAAACACTTTCAGCTCCCTGTGGAGCATAGGTCTTCAACAAACACTTTCAACTCCCTGTGGAGCATAGGTCTTCAACAAACACTTTCAACTCCCTGTGGAGCATAGGTCTTCAACAAACACTTTCAGCTTCCTGTGGAGCATAGGTCTTCAACAAACACTTTCAACTCCCCGTGGAGCATAGATCTTTAGCAAACACTTTCAGAACCCTGTAGAGCATAGGTCTTCAACAATCACTTTAAACTCCTGTGGTGCATAGGTCTTCAACAAACACTTTCTGCTCCCTGTGGAACATAGGTCTTCAACAAAGACTTTTAACTCCCTGTGGAGCATAGGTCTTCAACAAACACTTTCAACTCCCTGTGGAGCATAGGTCTTCAACAAACACTTTCAGCTTCCTGTGGAGCATAGGTCTTCAACAAACACTTTCAACTCCCCGTGGAGCATAGATCTTTAGCAAACACTTTCAGAACCCTGTAGAGCATAGGTCTTCAACAATCACTTTAAACTCCCTGTGGTGCATAGGTCTTCAACAAACACTTTCAGCTCCCTGTGGAACATAGGTCTTCAACAAACACTTTCAGCTCCCTGTGGAGCATAGGTCTTCAACAAACACTTTCAACTCCCTGTGGAGCATAGGTCTTCAACAAACACTTTCAACTCCCTGTGGACCATAGGTCTCTTCCTTGTATCGTCTTCACTTATTCTGTCTATTTTCAACACGTTCAGCATTCTTCTCAGTTTGTTAGTTGTTACCAATTGTTTCTACCGCTGTTTGTATTCAAGTTTGGCATTTGAAATAAAAGTATGGAAGGAGACTGGGTTTTTATGATACGGGGTGTATTGTTGCACATGCTGCACTTCCTTAATACTTCTAGCAATCAATGAAGGCACAACAAGGAAATAGGAACAGGAGAATGTTCATTCTGTGAGAAATGAAAACAAATGTGTTTATTGTTTGTGTGTGTGTATTGTGTGTGTTGTGTGTGTATTGTATGTGTGTTGTGTGAGTTGTTTGTGTGTGTGTGCATTGTGTGTGTGTTGTGTGTGTTGTTTGTGTGTGTGTGTATTGTATGTGTGTTGTGTGAGTTGTGTGTGTGTATTTGTGTGTTGTGTGTGTGTTGTATGTTGTATGTGTGGCGGTCAATTGCTGCGAAACAGACTAGCGCACAGCCTGCCTGACGCGCATCTCTGCCGATCACTGTCATTTTGGAGAAGGTGCTTACACAATGCGGTCGTTGATCATGAGTGACAGTGTACAGTACGTGTTCACACAAGACAGCTGGGAAATATGTTGGTCGAGTCTGTAGAAGCCAGACTTTAGTGCTAAAACCCATTCAAGAAATGCCGGGACCGAGAGCAAGTGAGACAGCCTATAGAACTCACTCTTTGCTTCATAACGTTACCTTTTTCTCTCGCAAAGTTGGAGTCAACGGTCCCATTACCCGCTTACTAATGGAAATCTGTTACCGATCTCTGCCTGGATACATCCAGGTAATGATATACAAGTAATGATTGCTAAGTTTTTGAAGTCTTGTGTTTTGTTAATTCTTGTTCTCAGCTCCTTTCTTTTCTCTCACGTAAACAACACAACTATCTTTACGGTATCACAGTATTACTGGGGGATGATAGGACTAAAAAATGAAAGCCGCATGTCCTAAGCAGTCGTCAGGAGATGTACGATTCAGAGTTTTTATTTCACACCCTCCCTCCCCCTTTCTCCCCCCCCCCCCCGCCCCCCCCCCCCCCCCCGATTAAAAAAAAAACAAAAAAGAAAAACCTCAACCCTGCGGGGATTCGAATTCGAGTTTTTCAAGTTTGGAGCACGATGAGCTATCGATTCGGCCACCCACACTCCTGCCATGAATATGTTGTATTTTTTATGTTAATTTTCAAATTGTAACCTTAACATATTTTCTTCAAACCATTTATATGTTATCTTCAGTTGTTTTCTCTTGTCGCTATTAGTGTTTGATTTTCTGCCATAACACAAATATTTGAGGTTCTCATCTACTTGTTTGTTTTCTATTAAACATATTTTGATATGTTGTATATGTTGTATATGTTGTATATGTTGTATATGTTGTATATGTATGTGGTGGAAAGTAAAAGTAAGTAACAAGCTAATGCTGGTTTTCATTTTACATGGAATATTTTTAGTACAAGTTCCCAAATACACAAAAAGGTATTCATTTATACTATAGTCTTGTCACAATCGTTGTCTCTTTGCTTTATTCTGTGCCTTACCTTGGTCTAGGGAGCCGCGATAGCTCAGTGGTTAGTGAACTGGACTACAAAGGACAAGAGGTCGTACTGATACATTCACTTGTAAAACATCTCAATCTATCCATCTCAAACAATCCATCACACTCTTCTACATTCACTTGTAAAACATCTCAATCTATCCATCTCAAACAATCCATCACACTCTCCTACATTCACGTATAAAACATCTCAAATCTATCCACCCCACTCTCCCGAATTCACGTATAAAACATCCCACTCTCCTACATTCACTTATAAAACATCAAACTCTCCTACATTCACTTATATACATCGCATTATATTATCAACTGTCTACTACGGCGTTATCCCAATTATGGATCATGTCATGAGGAGAGAGGGAGTTGACGTTTAACTAAGAGGTTGGAATAAATTATAGTGCAGTCGCAACGTAGTGTATGTGTTCACAATTTTGCATCAGTCCTGTGGGAATAACCTTGGACACTATCCATCATCATCATCTACAAGAAAATAAACCCAGTCTAGTCCACGTCACACATCTATTTGAAAATACTTCAGTTGCTCTACGGTTATAAAAGATCATCTAAATCTCCTTATTATAGAATATCTAAATCTCCATCCAATTAAAATACGAGTTTATATCGATATTTCTGCTATTGTAAAGTATGTAAATCTCCCTATCACTGCAGCATCCCTTGGACTTACTTTCTTATCGAAAACTGCTGTTATCTCCCTCTATAAAATAAGCGCCCAATTTCTTCTCTTCAGGTTTGATTTAACAATCAGCTGCATCTCACTCTCTTTGTTTTCTAGTCCCTTGAAAGAGTGAGTAACCAGGCCATTGAGGGGACTCAAACGGCACACAACCTGGGATGAATAGAATGGTCTGTCTCAAGCAAGCTGTCTCCTGGTTTCGAATACAACACGCGCTCAGTTCCCTCGCACTCATTGAACGCTCGCTCTGTCCTCGGGTAATGCGTGTAGAGGCGGCTTTCACTTACTCGCGTGAAATTTTTGGAGAGGTCAGACAGATACTGTGGTGGTGTTGTTCTTACTATTAATTAATGATCTGTTTCCTAATGGCGGTCTCTCTGGAATGTTATTTTCAAATAGTAATACTCAGACTACTGTGAATCCAGACAGTTGTGGTATTTGATTTCATTTTTCACGCGCTAGTGTGTATCATTTAAAAAAAAATACTTAACGACATAAAGTTATCGAGTGTGTGTGTGTGTTCATTGATCGCGCGTATTACCATGGCTTCAGATCTCTTATTGTCAGATATTTTTCTTATTTTGTGTAGGAGACATAGCTATAAGAGAATGTTATACCGTGCTCGTGTGACGCGGTCATTTAATTAGTTTATTAATGAATAAATAATTGAATGAATGAGTTAATGAATGAGTTAATGAATGAGTTAATGAATGAGTTAATGAATGAATACTTCCTTATTTGTTTTTCTTTCCTACATTCATCCCACACTACTCCTCTAGTTTTGTCAGTTTCAAAAAGAACGTTAAATGGGCGCAAGACGCACATATCTGTGATTTATAACAAACTGATGTATTCGCGCACCTCGGCACGAAACATCCAACTTCAGTCTGGTATTTGTGAGCACCTTTCCTCTCGATCTCTACACGAATGGTTAATTTGTTATAGTCGCTATCATAGGAAAGTCGTGTAGAAGCTTGATGAACTGACAGTCTCTGGTTGTAACGGAAACAGGCAGCTATGAGTCGTTGATCACTTTCTGTCTGTTGTGTACGGCATCTTGAGCCTGGTTTAACCAATGAATGCTGGTTGTTAGGGCAGCATGGAATAGTAAGACAGGCCAATCTTCGGCGTCTTGTCCTGATCTTTCTACTAATGTCGTGAAGAGTTGTGCGGAGATGCAACTTTTAAACTTGATCACATGAGCTCGTTGGTTAGCCAGGTGATCTGTGGTATTCTCTATCCCATTGACTCTTGGTCTTCTTCATGTTCTCAAGCCACATTTGTGGCTGCAGCCATGAACTCAAGCCACATTTGTGGCTGCAGCCATGAACTCAAGCCACATTTGTGGCTGCAGCCATGAACTCAAGCCACATTTGTGGCTGCAGCCAAGAACTACGTCATGTTAGACCCATAACCTAACAGATTGTATGTTGTCTTTTTTCTCAAAAGGGTTGATTCCTACCTTCCTTCCCTTAATGAGTCGGGAGAATATGGTGTCAGTAACGATGATTTTCAATGACCAACCGTGCTGTTACACATTTTATGAGAGTAATGTGGTCGAGATTATGCCAGTCCGCCCTATTTCCCTCTCCCCCCCCCCCAGCCAAAAAGAAAATCCGATACCTCTTTAAGGCTGGGTTAATCTGGGAATCCGTTGATAGGGATCGAACCCTTACCTCTTGTGTGTAGTAGTCAGTTAACTAACCACTTCGCTACCGCGGATTTCCTCAGTAAATGAAATGCTACTTAATTCTAACCGTCGCATGTAATTAGCTTTATTGTAGTCTCTTTCGTGACTAAACAAGACAGAGTAGTTCACAGGTTCTGTAGTACTGGTGTAGATTTCTTAATCTAGTTATAAATAAATGGCATATTTGGAAAGTTGTACAGTGTCAAGGTTGGCGTGTGTTAGGGAAGATCAGAATAGAGCCACTGTCATCTGCCTGGCATGGTTGAGATCACGATCTTCACCGGTGCTTCGGAGTTTGTGCGTCTAATTTGACGCCATCTTCAGTACCTTCGCTAGTGTTTGACGGGCTTGCTTCATACTGGAGAGCGTACTGAGGAGGGAATCTCAGCACTATAGAGTTATTCGTTGTGCAATGAAGTTGATTTGTTGACTAAACTAAACTAAAATAAACTAAAGTAAACCAAACCAAACTAAACTAAACTAAACAAACCAAACCAAACCAAACTAAACTAAACTAAACTAAACTAAACTAAACTAAACTAAACTAAACTAAACTAAACTAAACTAAACTAAACTAAACTAAACTAAACTAAACTAAACCAAACTAAACTAAACTAAATTAAACTAAATTACACTAAATTAAATTAAATAAAACTAAACTAAACTAAACTACGCTAAATTAAACTAAGCTAAACTAATTTAAACCAAACCAAACTAAACTAACGTTAAGTAAAATAATTGGTTCTTGTGTCCTCTTCGTGTCTTTGACCTTATTCTTGGTTTGGCTCAACAATATAGAAATCCTCCAGCAATTTGCTGAGTCTGCCACAGCTCCAACCCAGACACTGATCCAACCATCACGACGATCCAAACGTTTTGTGTCTCAATAATGTGTTATGATCTAGCCACGCATCGATATCCAATAGTAACTGACCTGTGTTATGATCTAGCCACATATCGATATCCAATAGTAACTGACCTGTGTTATGATCTAGCCACATATCGATATCCAATAGTAACTGACCTGTGTTATGATCTAGCCACACATCGATATCCAATAGTAACTGACCTGTGTTATGATCTAGCCACACATCGATATCCAATAGTAACTGATCTGTGTTATGATCTAGCCAAGCATCGATATCCAGTAGTAACTGACCTGTATTATGATCTAGCCACACATCGATATCCAATAGTAACTGACCAGTGTTATGATCTAGCCACGCATCGATATCCAATAGTAACTGATCTGTGTTATGATCTAGCCACGCGTCGATATCCAATAGTAACTGACCTGTGTTATGATCTAGCCACACATCGATATCCAATAGTAACTGACCTGTGTTATGATGTAGCCACACATCGATATCCAATGGTAACTGACTTGTGTTATGATCTAGCCACACATCGATATCCAATAATAACTGACTTGTGTTATGATCTAGCCACACATCGATATCCAATAGTAACTGACTTGTGTTATGATCTAGCCACACATCGATATCCAATGGTAACTGACTTGTGTTATGATCTAGCCACACATCGATATCCAATAGTAACTGACTTGTGTTATGATCTAGCCACACATCGATATCCAATAGTAACTGACCTGTGTTATGATCTAGCCACACATCGATATCCAATGGTAACTGACTTGTGTTATGATCTAGCCACGCATCGGTATCCAAGAGTAACTGACTTGTGTTATGATCTAGCCACACATCGATATCCAATGGTAACTGACCTGTGTTATGATCTAGCCACACATCGATATCCAATAGTAACTGACCTGTGTTATGATCTAGCCACACATCGATATCCAATGGTAACTGACTTGTGTTATGATCTAGCCACACATCGATATCCAATAGTAACTGACTTGTGTTATGATCTAGCCACGCATCGATATCCAAGAGTAACTGACTTGTGTTATGATCTAGCCACACATCGATATCCAATGGTAACTGACCTGTGTTATGATCTAGCCACACATCGATATCCAATAGTAACTGACTTGTGTTATGATCTAGCCACACATCGATATCCAATGGTAACTGACCTGTGTTATGATCTAGCCACACATCGATATCCAATAGTAACTGACCTGTGTTATGATGTAGCCACACATCGATATCCAATGGTAACTGACTTGTGTTATGATCTAGCCACACATCGATATTCAATAATAACTGACTTGTGTTATGATCTAGCCACACATCGATATCCAATAGTAACTGACTTGTGTTAAGATCTAGCCACACATATATATCCAATAGTAACTGACTTGTGTTATGATCTAGCCACACATCGATATCCAAGAGTAACTGACTTGTGTTATGATCTAGCCACACATATATATCCAATAGTAACTGACTTGTGTTATGATTTAGCCACGCATCAATATCCAATAGTAACTGACTTGTGTTATGATCTAGCCACACATCGATATCCAATAGTAACTGACTTGTGTTATGATTTAGCCACACATCGATATCCAATAGTAACTGACTTATGTTATGATCTAGCCACGCATCAATATCCAATAGTAACTGACTTGTGTTATGATCTAGCCACACATCGATATCCAATAGTAACTGTGTTATGATCTCGATATCCAATAGTAACTCGAACAGGGGACTCTGATAGTGTCATAGACCTGGCACTGGTGTCTTCCACCTTCGCACCGGTTTGCAGGTGGAATCCACTGGGGTTCCACTGAAGTGATCACTATCCATGTGTCCTCCTAATTGAGAAAGGCGGAAATAAAAGCCAGAGAAGAAAGCTCCACACATTCAACTACGAGAAAACAGACCAGGACGTCATTAGCAAAATCAGACATAGGAAATGGAGCGCCCCTCGTAGGAGGCAGGAGAGATGGACGCAGCCACCCTGGTGGAATGTAGATGTCGATGAAGCTTGGCGGAGCAAGAGACAAACGGTCAAGACATGGCAGAAAGCCAGAAGGTATGGTAGAACACAACCTGAGCTCTTGAAGCGTCTGAAAGTAGAGGTCGACCAAAAAATGATGCACTTTAAACTATGCGCTAAGCAGGCTAAGGATGCCAAATGGGATGACTTCTGTAAAAAAGTGTGCTCAGAAAAATCGCTCGCCACATTCTGGCGCCTTCATCAGTGCATGAATGGCACACCACGAAACATAGGTATACCAGACTTTCAGAGCACAGGCCACATATGGCACAAATCTGATGAGAGCAAAGGTAAGGCCTGCTTGCCCGCTACATTGAGCAGACGGACCAAAGAAATGAGGCTGTAAGAATGAGGATACGGGGATCGCTGTCAAATTTGTGTAAGGATGTAGGGCTGGAAGAAGATCTCACAATCACAACCGATACCATTCGCACGACACTTAAAAGGTCACACAACACTGCTCCTGGTCCAGATGGTGTTCGGTATGATGACATAGGCGATTTAGCTGATGACGACTTGACAACACTGGCCAATGAGTTTAATGCCAGTATTCGGAGTGGCCAGATTAAGGAGGAGTGGCTACACAGCTACTTACTACCGCTACTGAAGTAAACAAGGACCATTCTCAGATCAGTGCCTACAGAATCATCACAATGCAGAACACTGCGGGCAAGTTGCTGGAGAAAATAGTTGCTCGTGTCCTCACCTGTCGCCTTGAACAGAAACGCGTATTCCCTTCCACACTCGGAGGTTATAGATATAACAAAGAGACATGGCTCAATGCGGCAGTATTTGCCTATGATGTCTTCGAAGGCTTTCACAGACGAGAGGAGACATGTGCTGCTGCTATAGATCTGGAGGATGCATACAACAGGGTACCATTTGAATATCTCATGCATATGCTTCTCAAACTGGCGGTGAACCCCTTCCTCATCAGATGGATTGCCGCGGCACTGTTTCAGAGGAAGGTGATACTCAGATGTGGAAGTTGGTCTTCCGAGCCAACATCCATTTGTCCTGGTCTGCCACAAGGCTCATCATTGTCACCAGTTTTATTTAACGTGTACACAATAACAATCACGGCCCAACAGCTGGATGGGAGGAGAAGAACTATGACTTTTGCTGATGATATTCTGGTATATCGACAGGGAAGAGACAGACGGGGAATCGCCTCCACAATGCAAGACGAACTCGATCGTATTTCTTCCTGGTGTGGGGTTTCAGGTGCCTTGGTTAATCCTAATAAAGCATCAGTTTCATGGTTCTCCCTTAACAATCATATCGTTAATACAACCACACCGGTAGTACGAATGGGAGCTGATGAGGTGACCAGGGACAAGTTGATGACATACCTCGGAGTTAAGTTTGATCGCAGCCTGTGTTTTCGGGACCACGTCGACCATGTGATAACAAAATCCCGCAAAGGATTAGCCGCCTTGAAGGTCATGGCAGCTGCCAACATCGAGCAGAGGCTACTTATTCTTCTGTTCCAGGGATTAGTCCTCGCACCAATCGAGTATGCCCTGGCAATTCTTACTGTCAGTACGACTCAAATTGATAGGCTGGAGAAAATACAAAACGAAGCCATGCGCATTATCCTGGTATGTACGAGGGACACTCCCTGTGTAGCAATGAGGTATCTTCTTGACTTTCCAACCATGGATGACAGAATTAAGATCTGGAGAGCACGAGCATACCTGTAGATTAGTACAGATACAGAGCATCCATTGCACCACGTGCTCAACACAGAGAAAGGTACCAGGCTAAAAAGAAGCAAATCATGGGTGGGCCGGCAGAAGATGTCATCAAACAGGTCTGTGGGCTTATCAATATCAGCGTTGGTGAGGAGTGGATACCGGTGCCTACGTCATTCAAGGGAACTTTCTCATGTATTGTCACACTCGACAGGAAAAGTAGGGAACAGAACCCGGTCGTGGTTAATGCTGAGGTCAACGGTCTCATCTGCGATAATACCGATGAGAAAGATGCAGTCATCTATACAGACGGATCTGTAAGACGACACAAAAGAAGTGCATGGGCATTTACAGCACGCTCAGCAGGCAGAATAGCCAAGGAAGACATTGGTGCATACGCCATGACCACGAGTAGCATGACAATGGAGGTGATGGCAGTGACCAAGGCATTCAAATGGTTAGAGTCACAAGACTACATCCACGCATGTATACTGAGTGATTCGATGAGCATGATAAAAAAAGTGGAGGCGGCTCTGTACGCATGCAATGGGTAGAGTCGTTGCAGAAATCCAAAATACGTAAGGTCACCTTTGTCTATGTCCTGGACATGCGGGAGTACGGGGAAATGAGAGAGCGGACAGGTTGGCTAGCTGCGCTGTCGTTGAGGACGGGCAACCGATGGATCGGGCGGACATCATCAATGCCCTTCGAGATGTTGGAAGAGCACAGGACTTCAACAAACACAGATCAACGTCACTTCTTCGGATGATGGAAATGGGAGTTAAGATGGGCACGGCCAGAAATGAGAAACTTGGTGGCCGTGTAAGAAGACTTATCAACCAACATAGAACTGGAGTCGTCAGTCGCTGGACACTGAGGGAATTGCTGAGGAGGGGATCTGAGCACCTATGGACATGTTCGGAGTGCAATGATGATGACCCGCAAATAACTCAATAACTCAATAACTGACTTGTGTTATGATTTAGCCACGCATCAATATCCAATAGTAACTGACTTATGTTATGATCTAGCCACGCATCAATATCCAATAGTAACTGACTTGTGTTATGATTTAGCCACGCATCAATATCCAATAGTAACTGACTTGTGTTATGATTTAGCCATGCATTGATATCCAATGGTAACTGACCTTTACACCTATAGATAGGTGTCTGCCTCCAATAGTAACTGACCTGTGTTGTTATATAGATAGGTGTCTGCCCCCAATAGTAACTGACCTGTATCGTGATATAGATAGGTGTCTGCCTCCAATAGTAACTGACCTGTGTTGTGATATAGATAGTGTCTGCCTCCAATAGTAACTGACCTGTGTTGTGATATAGATAGGTGTCCACCTCCAATAGTAACTTACCTGTGTTGTGATATAGATACGTGTCCACCTCCAATAGTAACTTACCTGTGTTGTGATATAGATACGGTCCACCTCCAATAGTAACTTACCTGTGTTGTTTTGCCGATCAACTTCTATCAAGGCTGATCTTGAAATGGCGGGTGCCAGCTGCAGAATGGACAGGGCAGTTTACTTTGAAAAATCTCGCTTTTTTACTCTTACGTTTCTTTATTTCTAATTTGGATTTCAATCCTTTTTTAATGTTGTGCCGTTTATTACAGATCTTCTGCCAGCTTTCTTTAGACGTTTATTACAGATCTTCTGTCAGCTTTCTTTAGACGTTTATTACAGATCTTCTGCCAGCTTTCTTTAGACGTTTATTACAGATCTTCTGCCAGCTTTCTTTAGACGTTTATTACAGATCTTCTGCCAGCTTTCTTTAGACGTTTATTACAGATCTTCTGCCGGCTTTCTTTAGACGTTTCACTAATGGTGACTCAGTGTTGCTCATCTGTGTTGCTCAGTCTACACACAAACCTATTCCAGCACCTTTACACTGGGATACATTGCTGAAAACAGCATGTGATGCTTAAGTAAAGTAAAGTAAAGTACCCCCCGTCACGCCAAGTGGCGTATAGGGAAATATGGTGTTAGTGACCTATATTTTACAGACCTTCAGCACATGATTTTGGGGGTAATGTGGTCGGTATAACGCCCGTGCTGCTTTACTTTCCCAGAAAAAATCCGGTACCCATTTAAGGCTGGGTGAACCCGGAGCCGTCGGTTGGGATCGAACCCTACCCGTAGTAGTCCAGTTCACTAACCACTGAGCTATCGCGGCTCCCACTAATTTTTAGGGAATTAGTAAAACCCAGGTGTCCTAGCCAGGGTACGAACCCGGCTGTTGCCGTGGTAAGCCAACCGCCTATCGATTGCGCTAACCGGACACCCTGATGCTTAAGGAACTGACTTATTGTGTTGATAGAGGCAGAGAGATTCTTTGATGCAAGTGTTGTAAATGTGGCTTAACTGCATTTATTTATGTTCTCTTGGCATAGTTTGTTTCCTGGGTTGTTTAAGTACTTGTCATGCACCATGGGCCCTTTTCATTACTGATCATGCACGCGGCCCCTCACTCGCAACCGGAAAATTCTGACTCCTTGACAGTCAGTATTCGTGAGATGGTAAATGTGGACAGAATGAATAATGTCCTGTAGTAACTCTCGTTTATGTACTAACACAAATAGTAAGCCTTTGTACGTGTTGTCATGTTATGATTTCTAACCACTGAAAAGGCACACGACGGTATAATCGGCGCGGCGCACTCATCAACGTTTGGCGGCCCCCCTGCAAGCTGTGGCGCACACTTTGGAAACCAACGATGGTGACATCATTATCTGATGTTGATTGGTTGTCAATTTCGTTTTACAGCCAACAGTGTACTTGTCTGTTTCTGTTAGAATTAGGTAACTGTCAGTTTTAGTTTTAATTCGTGAATCTATAGCTCAGATGTTAATAGATTGAATATGGCAGCACTCCGGGTGACTCATAGGTGATAAGTTGTCAGTTTCAGTTTGTACTCAGATAAATCAATTAACTGGCTTGTAGTGTACACACAATGTCGCGCTTGCAGTTCGTCATTCAGACAAAATCGCAGTTCTAGTGTCAACGACTTCAGCTGCATATAATATCAGTACATATAAACACGGTACATAAAACAATGGTAAATATAACAACAGTACATATAACAACGCTACATATAACAACGCTACATATAACAACAGTACATATACCAACGCTACATATAACAACGATATATATAACAACGGTACATATAACAACGGTACATATAACAACGGTACATATAACAACGGTACATATAACAACGGTACATATAACAACAGTACATATAACAACGCTACATATAACAACAGTACATATACCAACGCTACATATGTTAAGACATCCAAACATTTCTATGGCAGCAAAACAACAAATGATAAATATAATTTTAATACCAACTTTGTGCTATGAAAGTCAAACATGGACCCCTTCTAAATAACATTTAAGAAAGATCAATACATGTGAGATGCGATGCTTGAGAAAAGTAACAAACAACACAAGAAGAGATAGAATACCAAATGAAATCATAAGAAAAATGGTAGGATCAAAACCCTGCCAAGAATATATAGAACAACAACCTAAATGGTTTGGCCACCTGGTCAGAATGAATCCTTACCAATCACCATCAAGGGCGTTCTCGAGAATGCATAAAAAAAGACCAAGAGGAAGACCCAGAAGAAGATAGATAGATGTAGTGACAGAGACATGTAACAACAAAGGAAAATCACTAATTCAGACAATTCGAGCAGCACAAGAACGACAAATGATATAAACCATGACACCTTTTAGGTATCAGTGAAAGAGAAAAGAAGAACAACAACAACAGAATATAACGTGATAAATACAATTTCCATTCGACCAGAGCCTGGCATATCACTATTTCTCGTTTAATGGGAGCCTTAAAAATGGGAGCCTTCAAAAATAGGAGCATTTGTCATAAGAATTGTTGTTGTAGCTTTGATCTGAAATGTTGTAGTCAGGAATTTGCTGCAAATGTTGCCATATCTTTTGCATGTTTTTCGCTTCTACACATTGTTTGTTATTTGTTGTATTAGAGATTCTGTCTGCGCTCTGCCAACAGAGGATAGCTTATTGACATTTATCAACTTATGTGGTCTGTCGGGAGTCTGGGCTGGCGGTGAAGTGTTGCGGTTTATTGAGAGGATTGGGAATATAGGCGCTTACCCAGTGCTGTCGCGACCAAGTGCACAGGTTTTGAGGGTAAATTTAAATACGTTCCCTTTACAACCCCCTTCCCCGCCTTCCTTCTCGTCGATAAAACGTAATAAAATATCTTCATACAACAGTGAATCAAAGTAATGTCTTCTTTGACAAACGACTCTCAAGAGCTTTCAACTTTCAGTAACAATTGATCTCTAAATTGTCGACCTGTGGTTGCATCTACGTTCACATAGAATTGTCTAGCGAATAGAACTGTCGAGTTAATAGAATCGTCGAGTGATTATTGTTATAATAAACGAAGTGAAATAGCTGAAACAATCAGGAGACCAGTCCTCAGTACTGCGGTGGGGAGACACAAGGTTTGGAAGACAAAGAGAGACAAGGGTCAGGGCCATTCAACTCAGCGTCGTCGTACGAGTTTTGTCACCGAGGGCTGGAAGTGACAATTTTACCGCACCTGAGGAAAGGTTCAATTCTGGGTATTTACAGCTGTGGACGTGTCTCAAGAGCACAACGATTCTGGTCATTGGTGAGTATTTTATTTGTTGTGATTTGTGTGATGTGTTAGTGTAGACCTTTTAGTTTCATGCAGGACAAGACCACATTCCTCCATTTCGTGACTAAACTATTTCTGGGTAACTAAGTCTGGCTCATACTGTTATCTCGACCTCCATCGTTCTCCACCAGCTTGTCTGCCGATCTTCCGACAACGATCTTACATTAGGACACCAGTTCTTGCAACAAAAGCTTCCTTACTTGGCGTTCCCAATTGCTCCAAGCCCTAGAGTCTGTCCCATCCCCAATTTGTCCTGTCCTCTAGAACCCCCCACCCCCCCCTCTTCCACCCACTTTCCCTATATTCGGTTTGAGCGTGAACTGTTGTAGACCCAACTATAGACTTTGAGGTTTGCCCATTCTACCCCACCCACTACCCACGGTACCAGGTTTGTTCTACCGTTCAAGATAAAACGTCCACTTAAATAGCTCAGAGGAAGGTCAGCGTGCTCCAGCTGTCAATCCGCGTCAAAGTACACATATTTCGATTGGCTTATATGTATATTGTTATAGACACATATGAATTTAAAGGATATACATGTGTACATAGACACAGTGCTGTCTCTGTTTGCAGATGTCGACTTGTAAGGCTTTACCAATCCTGATATACAAATGTCAAGTTTGACAAATAATCGACAACTAGAATGACCAGTTGTTAATGTTGTCGAGGATAATACAACTACGTCAGAGCTGCCGGGTCTTGCTATATTATTATTGTCTCGTTTTATAGGATATAACACATACACACTATATCTTATGTCTTCTTTCATTCAATCTTTAATAATTTCTTACTGTTTTTTTTCTCATCATCATCATTATGTGCCATACTAGATGGCGTTGACAATCATGTCCTTCCACAATCTTCTACTCACTGCGCATCGTATCAATTCTGTTTTTGACTGTTTCCCATGCCATGACACCAAGCAATCTAGCATCTTCTCTCTTTGTCGTCCGCGATCTCTCTCTCCCTGTATTTGTCCAGTTGTAACCAAGTATTTCCACTTTCCTCTTATCAGGATATTCCCGAAAAATGTTGATTGTTTCTTTCTGATGTTTTTCACAAGCTCCCTTTCTGTGTTGGCCTCTTTGATAATTTCCTCTTTGGTCCTTTTAGTTGTCGAGGGAACATTTTTACTTGACTGTTTTATACCTGTTTAAACACATTGCTCTCTCTATTTCTTAAATTCACTCTTCTATTTCTTGTCACCCTTTCACTTCCTCCTACATCTAATTACCTTTCTCTTGTTTAGAAAATATAACTAGGGATATTGTTTTACGTGTAACATTCTATACCACATTACTGCTCTTTCTCCCTCCCTCTATCTCCCTCCCTTCCTCTCCCTCTCTCTTTCTCCCTCCCTTCATCTCTCTCCTCTCTCCCCCTCTCTTTCCCTCTATCTTTCTCCCTCCCTTCCTCTCCCTCCCTCTCTCTCTCCTCTCTCTTCCTCTCTCCCTCTCTCTTCCTCTCCCTCCCTCCCTTTCTCCCCCCTCTCCCTCTCTCTCTATCCCTCCCCTCTCTCCCTCTCTCTCTCCCTCCCTCTCTCCCTCCCCTCTCCCTCTCTCCCTCTCTCTCTATCCCTCCCTCTCTCCCCCCTCTCTCTCTCTGCACTTATCGACGGTATTCTCTGAATATTCAACATCGCCATAAATGAGATGAAACAAGTGGAGAGAAAAAAAATGGAAACTTTCTCTCCCTGTGGGCAATCTGGAATCAGAAACTAGTGTGAGGAATATTGGTAAAACATCTTGACCTGAAGCCGTTCCAATCTGCGGGCCCCCTCGATCATCACGAAGACGAGACCCGATACTTCGGTATCTGTCCGCTCAATTAAGGAGACGATTTCCTCGATATCGCCGACACGATTATTGATTGCCATAACGGTTACTGTGGTTGTCGTGTGTACTAGCCATGTGCTCGAACATTGTTCTTGTATATAGGGGCACAGTACTGTACTTAAACATTGTTCTTGTATATAGGGGCACTAGTGCTGTATTTAAACATGATTCTTGTATATAGGGGCACTAGTGCTGTATTTAAACATGGTTCTTGTATATAGGGCACAGTATTGTGCTCGAACATTGTTCTTGTATATAGGGCACTGTACTGTACTTAAACATTGTTCTTGTATATAGGGGCACAGTACTGTGCTCGAACATTGTTCTTGTATATAAGGGCACCGTACTGTACTTAAACATTGCTCTTGTATATAGGGGCACAGTACTGTGCTCGAACATTGTTCTTGTATATAGGGGCACAGTACTGTGCTCGAATATTGTTCTGTATATAGGGGCACAGTACTGTACTTAAACATTGTTCTTGTATATAGGGGCACAGTACTGTACTCGAACATTGTTCTTGTATATAGGGGCACAGTACTGTGCTCGAACATTGTTCTTGTATATAAGGGCACAGTACTGTACTTAAACATGGTTCTTGTATATAGGGGCACAGTACTGTGCTCGAACATTGTTCTTGTATATAGGGGCACAGTACTGTGCTCGAATATTGTTCTTGTATATGGGGGCACAGTACTGTACTTAAACATTGTTCTTGTATATAGGGGCACAGTACTGTGCTCGAACATTGTTCTTGTATATAGGGACACTGTACTGTACTTAAACATTGCTATTGTATATAGAGGCACTGTACTGTACTTAAACATTGCTCTTGTATATAGAGGCACTGTACTGTACTTAAACATTGTTCTTGTATATAGGGGCACTGTACTGTACTTAAACATTGCTCTTGTATATAGAGGCACTGTACTGTACTTACACATTGCTCTTGTATATAGAGGGCACAGTACTGTATTTAAACTTGGTTCTTGTACATAGGGGCACAGTACTGTATTTAAACATAGTTCTTGTATATAGGGGCACAGTACTGTATTTAAACATTGTTCTTGTACGTAGGGGCACAGTACTGTATTTAAACATTGTTCTTGTATATAGGGGCACAGTACTGTACTTAAACATTGTTCTTGTATATAGGGGCACAGTACTGTATTTAAACATGGTTCTTGTACATAGGGGCACAGTACTGTATTTAAACATGGTTCTTGTATATAGGGGCACTAGTGCTGTATTTAAACTTGGTTCTTGTACATAGGGGCACTAGTGCTGTATTTAAACATGGTTCTTGTATATAGGGGCACCAGTACTGTATTTAAACATGGTTCTTGTATATAGGGGCACCAGTACTGTATTTAAACTTGGTTCTTGTATATAGGGGCACTAGTGCTGTATTTAAACATGGTTCTTGTATATAGGGGCACCAGTACTGTATTTAAACATGGTTCTTGTATATAGGGGCACTAGTGCTGTATTTAAACATGGTTCTTGTATATAGGGGCACTAGTGCTGTATTTAAACATGGTTCTTGTATATAGGGGCACTAGTGCTGTATTTAAACATGGTTCTTGTATATAGGGGCTCTAGTGCTGTATTTAAACATGGTTCTTGTATATAGGGGCACTAGTGCTGTATTTAAACATGGTTCTTGTATATAGGGGCACTAGTGCTGTATTTAAAAATGGTTCTTGTAAATATGATTATTAGCGCTCAACATGTCCAATAGTGTTAGAACTGCTTTCATGATCACACAATGAAAAACCTCAGCACAGAGCACGACTCCATAGCACCTATGGACGTTGAGGTAATAAAAAAAAAATTGGATATTCAGCACTACATTTCTTTTTTATTTTGTGCTTGTTTTGAATTCGCCCATTTCGAGTTTAAAATACAAAAAAATTAAGTAAAAGGTAAATTGTGTATACTCCGTCTTCGATAGGATTAGTTACTCAGACACATCTATCTTGTAGGCGGCGGTTATGATATAAAACCTTGGAGAGTTCCAAAGGGAATGAATCCTGTAACCTCCAGAACTCGAATGAGGTAAGCTCACGTCATGTCTATAGTGGCTTCTGTCTGAGATTGTTCCCTGAAAGCCACAATTCATTTTGGTGTCAAGGTCAGGCATACTCGTTCCTAGGGTTCAAGGTTTAAACAGTGGATGCTTGGAATAGTTGAAGAGAGATTTGGGAAAAGCCATCAATATCACATTCTTTCTTTCTTTCTTTCTTTCTTTCTTTCTTTCTTTCTTTCTTTCTTTCTTTCTTTCTTTCTTTCTTTCTTTCTTTCTTTCTTTCTTTCTTTCTTTCTATCTGTCTTTCTTTCTTTCTTTCTCTCTGTCTCGTCCTACCTTTCTACACACACCTTACGTCTACTTTTATTCAAACTGTACTCTACTAACTTTTAGCTTACTTGAGCTTTTTCTATCACCGCTCTTTCTAGTGTCGATGTAGTATGTATGGAGTATTCCAGTCAATGGTCTGTGTACATTTAGTAAGTCTCCTGTATGGTGCTGCTCGTGATGTATGAAAATTAGGTGACCAATTGGCACTTGCATTAACCCTAACTACTTCTATGCTGAAGTAGCATATCTTTATAGCTCTCTATAGAGTAACTATAAATTAACAGGATATTAAATTCAATGATAAAAGTCTTAATATATCAACCTGCTTGCTTAACACATTCCTCTACGACCATGAAGTTTTGGCACTTTTCTGTGTGCGCTGCGCTATGGGAAAATTATGGACATCAACTAAAAGGAGAAATGAGAAGTAGAAGTCCCTCAGCGCACCGTCTAAACATTATTCGGGAGTAGAAGATTAGGTGGCTTGTAGATGTTCGAAGAGTGGAACAATGCTCGCACTCACAAGCAAACATTGTATGAGCGACCTACGGATAGATCAACAGTCAGAAACAGAAAAGTCTGCTGGGCATCACTGCTTTCATTCTTTGTTAGTAAAAAAAAAAATCAGGAAAACGCTGGCAAATGATCGAGGTTTGTTGAGAAGAAATATGAGAGTGGGCATGATGCTTGCTTGCGTTCGTCCCATGACTAAAAGGAGTACATCTCTTCATCATCCGCCCTGAAAATGATGTTAAGTGGGCTGGGCGTGTCTGCGTTGTGATGTGGTTTGCAGTATAACTGATGTTTGCGCATTTCGGCCCAACACATCCGACTTCAGCACGCTATTTTTGAATATCGGGTTGTCTTCCCTCTTCGATACCTACTCGCTTGACCAGACTAGAAAGGTTAGTCTGTTACTAGAGGTACCGCGGAGAGGTGGAGCAGGGTTTAGATGGTTCTGGTTCACTGATCCTGGCGCAAGCCATCAGTTGTGGGTCGCTGACAACTTTCAGCTGTACTACCGTGAGGCGCGTCTTCGTCTCCAAACGGCATGGTAACATTGGGAACAATAAATGAAGTGAATGTTAGAAAAAAAAATCGCTAAATGAAAAGGGGCGAGACACCTGGACATCTAACTGCTTTGTTCATTCGGCAGCCACACCTGCCATCCTAATATCGACAGTCATTCATGAGCGAAGCTTGTCATCAAATCAGCTCCGGGCAGTTATTGTTGAACATCGACATAGTTATTGTTGAACATCGACACCTGCAGCCCATTGCCATTCGGCTGTGAAGACATCATAAATGTTGATTTCACTGTGCAACAAAGCTGCTCACTTTTCCTACAGTTTAATGCTTGCTGCAACAGATTTTACGTGTCCTTCCTTTATTGATATTTTAGAACGCCTGTTATTTCCGTGGGTAGTGTTTGTTGTCAGGGCATAATCTCCCCTTATCTCCGTCCTGACAACACGTAAAAAGCAAACAGTAGGAAATGACGTCAGCCACTATGCGGATTCGACATTCGACAAGCAGACGTGTTCACTTTACATTATTTCACGCTGTCTAATCTGATTACATGATCTTGCTTTTTTTACGTGTTCCCTTTTTTTCTTTGAGAATTCTAACGGATGACCCTCTATCAGTTACCGTGATCTCCCCTTTCTCCATTTCTGGTCCCTTTCTTCCCTTTTTTAAATTTTAGTCTCGTTATCAATTATCCTCTTTCTCAATCTCTCTCTCTCTGCCTCTCTCTCTCTCTCTCTATATATATATATATATATATATATATATATGACCCTTTTCATCTTGTCAGACGGCCTAGTGTAAGCTATTGTGTAATTGTTTGAGGTTTTGCTTTTGTAGAAGAGCTTCTCTCGTAGCTAATTCTACCAATGTTTGACAAACACACACGGCTACAGAATGAACAAGTCAGACCCACTGGGTTTCCCATCCTTTTTCACGAGTCTTTTCTCTTCAAAGTTTTGCCTCAGCACAGTCTCATATATATGTTATACAGTGCCTAATACATGCTCTCCATGATGTGCAATCATTTGCCAGATATTTTCAGTCATTTTCACAGATGGAGAAGTCATTCAGAGATGATTTACCGATATCTCTATATCGTAGTTTAGGTCTGCCGATTTGTCTTTTTCCGTGTGTTAGTTCACCATAAAGTATTTGCTTGGGGATGCGTTTTGCGTCCATTCGCTGGACGTGCCCAGGCATCTTAGGCTTCGACTTCCAAGCATCGACATGGTTGTTGGTGTCTTAGCAAGTTGTAGGACTGTTAAGTTGGTTATTTTGTCATGCCATATATATATATATATATATATAGATACATTGGTTGTCGACATTTTAAAATGTGTGTACCCCTATAGCAGTATTTTTAGTTGTCTGTCTTGACTATATTTCGTGGTTGCTGACTTAGTCGTTTGTCTTTGACAGTGAGCTACCACTTGAGGAGATTATTCTTATAATACATCACTTTACTATTAGCACATTCAATGGAATTGATAACTCAACAATGATTGGAGCAAGATCAACATCAGTCTTTATTCTTATGTCTACAAGTCTGAACGTAAAACATCACAAAGCAAGGGAATCATATTTCTGCTATGCTAAATTAGAACTGTGTGGGTCCGCTTAGTCAATCCACGGTGTTGATGAGGTCACTCAGTGGACGTCTATCATATCTAACTTCCATGAATGTTCTTGTATTCTATCATATCTAACTTCCCTGGATGTTCTTGTATTCTATCATATCTAATTTCCCTCGATGTTCTTGCATTCTGTCATATCTAACTTCCCTGGATGTTCTTGTATTCTATAATACCTAACTTCCCTGAATGTTCGTATATTATATCATATCTAACTTCCCTGAATGTTCGTATATTCTATCATATCTAAATTCCCTGAATGTTCGTATATTCTATCATATCTAACGTCCCTGAATGTTCGTATATTCTATCATATCTAAATTCCCTGAATGTTCGTATATTCTATCATATCTAACTTCACTGAATGTTCGTATATTCTATCATATCTAACTTCCCTGAATGTTCTTATATTCTATCATATCTAACTTCCCTGAATGTTCGTATATTCTATCATATCTAACTTCAATGAATGTTCGTATATTCTATCATATCTAATTCCCTGAATGTTCTTATATTCTATCATATCTAAATTCCCTGAATGTTCGTATATTCTATCATATCTAACTTCACTGAATGTTCGTATATTCTATCATATCTAACTTCCCTGAATGTTCTTATATTCTATCATATCTAACTTCCCTGAATGTTCGTATATTCTATCATATCTAACTTCAATGAATGTTCGTATATTCTATCATATCTAACTTCCCTGAATGTTCTTGTGTTCTGTCATATCTAACTTGACACCTGCTTCTATTACTCAATTATCCATATCTTTATGAATTCTGTAGACAAATCTTCACTGGTTCTGGAATGGTTCACAGTTCTGGAATGGTTGACAGTTCTGGAATTGTTGACAGTTCTGGATTTCACCGAGAGCTTCCATATCTCCTTCTGACTCTGTTGCTATTCTAATGGTCCCACAAATATGCTGACAATTTCTAATACTTCCTAATTCCCTAACTATCTACCAACAGGTAACAAATAATAATACATAAATATTATTATATGGGGAACTTCCGAGGCGATAATAGGGAATAATAGAACAAATAAGTATGTGTTAGCACTCGGAAAAATTAACAGACAAACAACAACAGAAAAAAACGAAGAACAATATATGGTCCGAAGTGGGATCGAACCCGTACTCCCTGGCACCGCGCCTTGCCACGAGAGGCCGAACGCTTGGCACACTGCCACTCAGCCAACTAAAAAATTGGCTATTGTAGTAGTGTCTTCCACGAAAGGCGCTCTCAATGACTATAGCATAGGGTAACGATCTCAGACCGGAAATAAATTGTATATTTGTACTTTCTTATTAATGCAAGTATCTCCCAGTAGGGCTGAATACTTGTGTTGTAGACAAACATTTATTGGACGAAACAGCACGAATAGTAGTTTCCAGTGGTTATATACTGGTAACAAATAATAATACATAAATATTATTATATGGGGAACTTCCGAGGCGATAATAGGGAATAATAGAACAAATAAGTATGTGTTAGCACTCGGAAAAATTAACAGACAAACAACAACAGAAAAAAACGAAGAACAATATATGGTCCGAAGTGGGATCGAACCCGTACTCCCTGGCACCGCGCCTTGCCACGAGAGGCCGAACGCTTGGCACACTGCCACTCAGCCAACTAAAAAATTGGCTATTGTAGTAGTGTCTTCCACGAAAGGCGCTCTCAATGACTATAGCATAGGGTAACGATCTCAGACCGGAAATAAATTGTATATTTGTACTTTCCTATTAATGCAAGTATCTCCCAGTAGGGCTGAATACTTGTGTTGTAGACAAACATTTATTGGACGAAACAGCACGAATAGTAGTTTCCAGTGGTTATATACTGGTAACAAATAATAATACATAAATATTATTATATGGGGAACTTCCGAGGCGATAATAGGGAATAATAGAACAAATAAGTATGTGTTAGCACTCGGAAAAATTAACAGACAAACAACAACAGAAAAAAACGAAGAACAATATATGGTCCGAAGTGGGATCGAACCCGTACTCCCTGGCACCGCGCCTTGCCACGAGAGGCCGAACGCTTGGCACACTGCCACTCAGCCAACTAAAAAATTGGCTATTGTAGTAGTGTCTTCCACGAAAGGCGCTCTCAATGACTATAGCATAGGGTAACGATCTCAGACCGGAAATAAATTGTATATTTGTACTTTCCTATTAATGCAAGTATCTCCCAGTAGGGCTGAATACTTGTGTTGTAGACAAACATTTATTGGACGAAACAGCACGAATAGTAGTTTCCAGTGGTTATATACTGGTAACAAATAATAATACATAAATATAAGGCAAGGCGCGGTGCCAGGGAGTACGGGTTCGATCCCACTTCGGACCATATATTGTTCTTCGTTTTTTTTCTGTTGTTGTTTGTCTGTTAATTTTTCCGAGTGCTAACACATACTTATTTGTTCTATTATTCCCTATTATCGCCTCGGAAGTTCCCCATATAATAATATTTATGTATTATTATTTGTTACCAGTATATAACCACTGGAAACTACTATTCGTGCTGTTTCGTCCAATAAATGTTTGTCTACAACACAAGTATTCAGCCCTACTGGGAGATACTTGCATTAATAGGAAAGTACAAATATACAATTTATTTCCGGTCTGAGATCGTTACCCTATGCTATAGTCATTGAGAGCGCCTTTCGTGGAAGACACTACTACAATAGCCAATTTTTTAGTTGGCTGAGTGGCAGTGTGCCAAGCGTTCGGCCTCTCGTGGCAAGGCGCGGTGCCAGGGAGTACGGGTTCGATCCCACTTCGGACCATATATTGTTCTTCGTTTTTTTCTGTTGTTGTTTGTCTGTTAATTTTTCCGAGTGCTAACACATACTTATTTGTTCTATTATTCCCTATTATCGCCTCGGAAGTTCCCCATATAATAATATTTATGTATTATTATTTGTTACCAGTATATAACCACTGGAAACTACTATTCGTGCTGTTTCGTCCAATAAATGTTTGTCTACAACACAAGTATTCAGCCCTACTGGGAGATACTTGCATTAATAGGAAAGTACAAATATACAATTTATTTCCGGTCTGAGATCGTTACCCTATGCTATAGTCATTGAGAGCGCCTTTCGTGGAAGACACTACTACAATAGCCAATTTTTTAGTTGGCTGAGTGGCAGTGTGCCAAGCGTTCGGCCTCTCGTGGCAAGGCGCGGTGCCAGGGAGTACGGGTTCGATCCCACTTCGGACCATATATTGTTCTTCGTTTTTTTTCTGTTGTTGTTTGTCTGTTAATTTTTCCGAGTGCTAACACATACTTATTTGTTCTATTATTCCCTATTATCGCCTCGGAAGTTCCCCATATAATAATATTTATGTATTATTATTTGTTACCAGTATATAACCACTGGAAACTACTATTCGTGCTGTTTCGTCCAATAAATGTTTGTCTACAACACAAGTATTCAGCCCTACTGGGAGATACTTGCATTAATAGGAAAGTACAAATATACAATTTATTTCCGGTCTGAGATCGTTACCCTATGCTATAGTCATTGAGAGCGCCTTTCGTGGAAGACACTACTACAATAGCCAATTTTTTAGTTGGCTGAGTGGCAGTGTGCCAAGCGTTCGGCCTCTCGTGGCAAGGCGCGGTGCCAGGGAGTACGGGTTCGATCCCACTTCGGACCATATATTGTTCTTCGTTTTTTTCTGTTGTTGTTTGTCTGTTAATTTTTCCGAGTGCTAACACATACTTATTTGTTCTATTATTCCCTATTATCGCCTCGGAAGTTCCCCATATAATAATATTTATGTATTATTATTTGTTACCAGTATATAACCACTGGAAACTACTATTCGTGCTGTTTCGTCCAATAAATGTTTGTCTACAACACAAGTATTCAGCCCTACTGGGAGATACTTGCATTAATAGGAAAGTACAAATATACAATTTATTTCCGGTCTGAGATCGTTACCCTATGCTATAGTCATTGAGAGCGCCTTTCGTGGAAGACACTACTACAATAGCCATTTTTTAGTTGGCTGAGTGGCAGTGTGCCAAGCGTTCGGCCTCTCGTGGCAAGGCGCGGTGCCAGGGAGTACGGGTTCGATCCCACTTCGGACCATATATTGTTCTTCGTTTTTTTCTGTTGTTGTTTGTCTGTTAATTTTTCCGAGTGCTAACACATACTTATTTGTTCTATTATTCCCTATTATCGCCTCGGAAGTTCCCCATATAATAATATTTATGTATTATTATTTGTTACCAGTATATAACCACTGGAAACTACTATTCGTGCTGTTTCGTCCAATAAATGTTTGTCTACAACACAAGTATTCAGCCCTACTGGGAGATACTTGCATTAATAGGAAAGTACAAATATACAATTTATTTCCGGTCTGAGATCGTTACCCTATGCTATAGTCATTGAGAGCGCCTTTCGTGGAAGACACTACTACAATAGCCAATTTTTTAGTTGGCTGAGTGGCAGTGTGCCAAGCGTTCGGCCTCTCGTGGCAAGGCGCGGTGCCAGGGAGTACGGGTTCGATCCCACTTCGGACCATATATTGTTCTTCGTTTTTTTCTGTTGTTGTTTGTCTGTTAATTTTTCCGAGTGCTAACACATACTTATTTGTTCTATTATTCCCTATTATCGCCTCGGAAGTTCCCCATATAATAATATTTATGTATTATTATTTGTTACCAGTATATAACCACTGGAAACTACTATTCGTGCTGTTTCGTCCAATAAATGTTTGTCTACAACACAAGTATTCAGCCCTACTGGAGATACTTGCATTAATAGGAAAGTACAAATATACAATTTATTTCCGGTCTGAGATCGTTACCCTATGCTATAGTCATTGAGAGCGCCTTTCGTGGAAGACACTACTACAATAGCCAATTTTTTAGTTGGCTGAGTGGCAGTGTGCCAAGCGTTCGGCCTCTCGTGGCAAGGCGCGGTGCCAGGGAGTACGGGTTCGATCCCACTTCGGACCATATATTGTTCTTCGTTTTTTTCTGTTGTTGTTTGTCTGTTAATTTTTCCGAGTGCTAACACATACTTATTTGTTCTATTATTCCCTATTATCGCCTCGGAAGTTCCCCATATAATAATATTTATGTATTATTATTTGTTACCAGTATATAACCACTGGAAACTACTATTCGTGCTGTTTCGTCCAATAAATGTTTGTCTACAACACAAGTATTCAGCCCTACTGGGAGATACTTGCATTAATAGGAAAGTACAAATATACAATTTATTTCCGGTCTGAGATCGTTACCCTATGCTATAGTCATTGAGAGCGCCTTTCGTGGAAGACACTACTACAATAGCCAATTTTTTAGTTGGCTGAGTGGCAGTGTGCCAAGCGTTCGGCCTCTCGTGGCAAGGCGCGGTGCCAGGGAGTACGGGTTCGATCCCACTTCGGACCATATATTGTTCTTCGTTTTTTTCTGTTGTTGTTTGTCTGTTAATTTTTCCGAGTGCTAACACATACTTATTTGTTCTATTATTCCCTATTATCGCCTCGGAAGTTCCCCATATAATAATATTTATGTATTATTATTTGTTACCAGTATATAACCACTGGAAACTACTATTCGTGCTGTTTCGTCCAATAAATGTTTGTCTACAACACAAGTATTCAGCCCTACTGGGAGATACTTGCATTAATAGGAAAGTACAAATATACAATTTATTTCCGGTCTGAGATCGTTACCCTATGCTATAGTCATTGAGAGCGCCTTTCGTGGAAGACACTACTACAATAGCCAATTTTTTAGTTGGCTGAGTGGCAGTGTGCCAAGCGTTCGGCCTCTCGTGGCAAGGCGCGGTGCCAGGGAGTACGGTTCGATCCCACTTCGGACCATATATTGTTCTTCGTTTTTTTTCTGTTGTTGTTTGTCTGTTAATTTTTCCGAGTGCTAACACATACTTATTTGTTCTATTATTCCCTATTATCGCCTCGGAAGTTCCCCATATAATAATATTTATGTATTATTATTTGTTACCAGTATATAACCACTGGAAACTACTATTCGTGCTGTTTCGTCCAATAAATGTTTGTCTACAACACAAGTATTCAGCCCTACTGGGAGATACTTGCATTAATAGGAAAGTACAAATATACAATTTATTTCCGGTCTGAGATCGTTACCCTATGCTATAGTCATTGAGAGCGCCTTTCGTGGAAGACACTACTACAATAGCCAATTTTTTAGTTGGCTGAGTGGCAGTGTGCCAAGCGTTCGGCCTCTCGTGGCAAGGCGCGGTGCCAGGGAGTACGGGTTCGATCCCACTTCGGACCATATATTGTTCTTCGTTTTTTTTCTGTTGTTGTTTGTCTGTTAATTTTTCCGAGTGCTAACACATACTTATTTGTTCTATTATTCCCTATTATCGCCTCGGAAGTTCCCCATATAATAATATTTATGTATTATTATTTGTTACCAGTATATAACCACTGGAAACTACTATTCGTGCTGTTTCGTCCAATAAATGTTTGTCTACAACACAAGTATTCAGCCCTACTGGGAGATACTTGCATTAATAGGAAAGTACAAATATACAATTTATTTCCGGTCTGAGATCGTTACCCTATGCTATAGTCATTGAGAGCGCCTTTCGTGGAAGACACTACTACAATAGCCAATTTTTTAGTTGGCTGAGTGGCAGTGTGCCAAGCGTTCGGCCTCTCGTGGCAAGGCGCGGTGCCAGGGAGTACGGGTTCGATCCCACTTCGGACCATATATTGTTCTTCGTTTTTTTCTGTTGTTGTTTGTCTGTTAATTTTTCCGAGTGCTAACACATACTTATTTGTTCTATTATTCCCTATTATCGCCTCGGAAGTTCCCCATATAATAATATTTATGTATTATTATTTGTTACCAGTATATAACCACTGGAAACTACTATTCGTGCTGTTTCGTCCAATAAATGTTTGTCTACAACACAAGTATTCAGCCCTACTGGGAGATACTTGCATTAATAGGAAAGTACAAATATACAATTTATTTCCGGTCTGAGATCGTTACCCTATGCTATAGTCATTGAGAGCGCCTTTCGTGGAAGACACTACTACAATAGCCAATTTTTTAGTTGGCTGAGTGGCAGTGTGCCAAGCGTTCGGCCTCTCGTGGCAAGGCGCGGTGCCAGGGAGTACGGGTTCGATCCCACTTCGGACCATATATTGTTCTTCGTTTTTTTCTGTTGTTGTTTGTCTGTTAATTTTTCCGAGTGCTAACACATACTTATTTGTTCTATTATTCCCTATTATCGCCTCGGAAGTTCCCCATATAATAATATTTATGTATTATTATTTGTTACCAGTATATAACCACTGGAAACTACTATTCGTGCTGTTTCGTCCAATAAATGTTTGTCTACAACACAAGTATTCAGCCCTACTGGGAGATACTTGCATTAATAGGAAAGTACAAATATACAATTTATTTCCGGTCTGAGATCGTTACCCTATGCTATAGTCATTGAGAGCGCCTTTCGTGGAAGACACTACTACAATAGCCAATTTTTTAGTTGGCTGAGTGGCAGTGTGCCAAGCGTTCGGCCTCTCGTGGCAAGGCGCGGTGCCAGGGAGTACGGGTTCGATCCCACTTCGGACCATATATTGTTCTTCGTTTTTTTTCTGTTGTTGTTTGTCTGTTAATTTTTCCGAGTGCTAACACATACTTATTTGTTCTATTATTCCCTATTATCGCCTCGGAAGTTCCCCATATAATAATATTTATGTATTATTATTTGTTACCAGTATATAACCACTGGAAACTACTATTCGTGCTGTTTCGTCCAATAAATGTTTGTCTACAACACAAGTATTCAGCCCTACTGGGAGATACTTGCATTAATAGGAAAGTACAAATATACAATTTATTTCCGGTCTGAGATCGTTACCCTATGCTATAGTCATTGAGAGCGCCTTTCGTGGAAGACACTACTACAATAGCCAATTTTTTAGTTGGCTGAGTGGCAGTGTGCCAAGCGTTCGGCCTCTCGTGGCAAGGCGCGGTGCCAGGGAGTACGGGTTCGATCCCACTTCGGACCATATATTGTTCTTCGTTTTTTTTCTGTTGTTGTTTGTCTGTTAATTTTTCCGAGTGCTAACACATACTTATTTGTTCTATTATTCCCTATTATCGCCTCGGAAGTTCCCCATATAATAATATTTATGTATTATTATTTGTTACCAGTATATAACCACTGGAAACTACTATTCGTGCTGTTTCGTCCAATAAATGTTTGTCTACAACACAAGTATTCAGCCCTACTGGGAGATACTTGCATTAATAGGAAAGTACAAATATACAATTTATTTCCGGTCTGAGATCGTTACCCTATGCTATAGTCATTGAGAGCGCCTTTCGTGGAAGACACTACTACAATAGCCAATTTTTTAGTTGGCTGAGTGGCAGTGTGCCAAGCGTTCGGCCTCTCGTGGCAAGGCGCGGTGCCAGGGAGTACGGGTTCGATCCCACTTCGGACCATATATTGTTCTTCGTTTTTTTCTGTTGTTGTTTGTCTGTTAATTTTTCCGAGTGCTATCTACCAACACCTCTCTATCTTGAGGCAGATTCCTAAATCGGTCTAATTCTACATCTTCGTGATATCTCCTGCTCGCTTTGGAGTAACTGAAAGTCTTGAAAAAAGTCTCTGCTTGGTGTTTTTGTTGCCGACTAGGATCCTGCTATCTCTAAGACATTAATAATAAATATAGGTAAACACATAACAGATTACATACACGCCACGTTACATTAATTTGTTACTAATTAATGAATTAATAAAAAAAAACTGTAACATGTTCATAGTAATAATTATAAAAGACCGTATCAAATAGTTTATGTAACAGAAGATAGAAGGAAACCCCGCCAGTCCTCAACTATGGCGCTTTGGGAATATGGCGTTAGTGTCCGTATTATTTTGACAATTGGTTAAGTTTTGCGTAGCGTGTTCAGCACCTCGCTGGGCCGTCTCTCTTACCAAAAAATAAAATCAATTGTACAGTGACAGTTACGAGAGGTCAAAAAATAAAATATCTTGTACCGTGACATTTACGAGAGTTCAGATAATAACATATCTTGTACCGTGACACTTACGAGAGTTCAGAAAATAAAATATCTTGTACCGTGACAGTTACGAGAGGTTAGATAATAAAATATCCTGTACCGTTACATTTACGAGAGGTCAGTAAATAAAATATCTTGTACCGTGACATTTACGAGAGGTCAGTAAATAAAATATTTTGTACCGTGACACTTACGAGAGGTCAGTAAATAAAATATCTTGTACCGTGACATTTACGAGAGCCCAGAAAGCGGTCAATCATGGGTAGGCCTGATCCGACTTTTTGCGCTGACCGCATGAAGCTATGACGTGGTCGCAGACACAGAAACCATGGATTAAACTCGAGTTTGTTTAGAGGAAGACATTTTAACGACAGCCAGGTCTAACTTACGTAAAAGGCACATTCTGAAATCTGAAGCAGTTTAGTCGACAGATCTTCATTTCACAACAGACAACTCCAAAGAGTTGAGATCTCCCTCATCATCACGTGCCCCAATACGAAGCACACACTAGAGAAAGTTGAAGATCATCTCAGCTCAGAAACACACATCTCCGTATCACTGGCGTAAATCTTGACCCTAACCTGCTTAGTCGCCTCTTACGACATGTGTGACATTGTCGTCTCTCCTATTGTTGTCTCCCCTGACCGTGGTCAGGCCCCTGTAGCCACCACACAGACAAATCTCTTTGGAACTGAATTCAGCTCAACACATTTCCCACCTACTTCAAAACGTCTTGGTCCCAACTCTTGGGAGGGAAGAAAGAAATACATTAATATTTGTTTGGGAGTTTTCTTTCTCTGAGTGACGTAAAATATCATTATCTCTGTGTCGTTTGTTCATTTCTTGAAAGGGGTGCATGGGTCCCCAAGGTTTAGATATGAATACCCCAGTTTGGGAGTACCTGATGTAGTAGAATTGAATAACGTTGAGGTTTTTTTTTAACCTTTGACCCCCGTAGAACGTCTTCAACAACTTTGATCTCCCAGGAAACTCACACGCAAACAATGACGATATGTCATTATCAACATCTTTCATCTTATTTTTACGAACCTGAAAACATATTTTTCTAATAGCAAGTTTAAGCATAATAATAATATAAATAAATATTTATTGAGTTATTGAGCTATTTGCGGGTCATCATCATTGCACTCCGAACATGTCCATAGGTGCTCAGATCCCTCCTCAGCAATTCCCTCAGTGTCCAGCGACTGACGACTCCAGTTCTATGTTGATTGATAAGTCTTCTTACATGGCCACCAAGTTTCTCATTTCTGGCTGTGCCCATCTTAATACCCATTTCCATCATCCGAAGAAGTGACGTGGATCTGTGTTTGTCGAAGTCCTGTGCTCTTCCCACATCTCGGAGTGCATTGATGATGTCCGCACGATCCATCGGTTGCCCGTCCTCAACGACAGCGCAGCTAGCCAACCTGTCCGCTCTCTCAATTCCCCGTACCCCCGCATGTCCAGGGACATAGACAAAGGTAACCTTACGTATTTTGGATTTCTGCAACGACTCTACCCATTGCATGCGTACAAAGCCCGCCTCCACTTTTTTTATCATGCTCATCGAATCACTCAGTATACATGCGTGGATGTAGTCTTGTGACTCTAACCATTTGAATGCCTTGGTCACTGCCATCACCTTCATTGTCATGCTACTCGTGGTCATGGCGTATGCACCACTGTCTTCCATGGCTATTCTGCCTGCCGAGCGTGCTGTAAATGCCCATGCACTTCTTTCGTGTCGTCTTACAGATCCGTCTGTATAGATGACTGCATCTTTCTCATCGGTGTTATCGCAGATGAGACCGTTGACCTCAGCATTAACCATGACCGGGTTCTGTTCCCTACTTTTCCTGTCGTGTGTGACAATACATGAGAAAGTCCCCTTGAATGACGTAGGCACCGGTATCCACTCCTCACCTACGCTGATATTGGTAAGCCCACAGACATGTTTGATGACATCTTCTGCTCGGCCCACCCATGATTTGCCTCTTTTTAGCCTGGCACATTTCTCTGTGTTGAGCCCGTGGTGCAATGGATGCTCTGTATCTGTACTAATCTTCAGGTATGCTCGTGCTCTCCAGATCTTGATTCTGTCATCCATGGTTGGAAAGTCAAGAAGATACCTCATTGCTACACAGGGAGTGTCCCTCGTACATCCCAGGATAATGCGCATGGCTTCATTTTGTATTTTCTCCAGCTTATCAATTTGAGTCGTATTGACAGTAAGAATGGCCAGGGCATACTCGATTGGTGCGAGGACTAATCCCTGGAACAGAAGAGTAAGTAGCCTCTGCTCGATTTTGGCAGCTGCCATGACCTTCAAGGCGGCTAATCCTTTGCGGGATTTTGTTATCACATGGTCGACGTGGTCCCGAAAACACAAGCTGCGATCAAACTTAACTCCGAGGTATGTCATCAACTTGTCCCTGGTCACCTCATCAGCTCCCATTCGTACTACCGGTGTGGTCGTATTAACGATATGATTGTTAAGGGAGAACCATGAAACTGATGCTTTATTAGGATTAACCAAGGCACCTGAAACCCCACACCAGGAAGAAATGCGATCGAGTTCGTCTTGCATTGTGGAGGCGATTCCCCGCCTGTCTCTTCCCTGTCGATATACCAGAATATCATCAGCAAAAGTCATAGTTCTTCCCCTCCCATCCAGCTGTTGGGCCGTGATTGTTATTGTGTACACGTTAAATAGAACTGGTGACAATGGTGAGCCTTGTGGCAGACCAGGACAAATGGATGTTGGCTCGGAAGACCAACTTCCACATCTGAGTATCACCTTCCTCTGAAACAGTGCCGCGGCGATCTATCTAATGAGGAAGGGGTTCATCGTCAGTTTGAGAAGCATATGCATGAGGTATTCAAATGGTACCCTGTTGTATGCATCCTCCAGATCTATAGCAGCAGCACATGTCTCCTCTCGTCTGTGGAAACCTTCGAAGACGTCATAGGCAAAGACTGCCGCATTGAGCCATGTCTCTTTGTTATATCTATAACCTCCGAGTGTGGATGGGAATACGCGTTTCTGTTCAAGGCGACACGTAAGGACACGGGCAACTATTTTCTCCAGCAGCTTGCCCGCAGTGTTCTGCATTGTGATGATTCTTGAGAATGGTCCTTGTTTGGCTTCGGTAGCGGTAGTAAGTAGCTGTGTAGCCACTCCTCCTTAATCTGGCCACTCCGAATACTGGCATTAAACTCATTGGCCAGTGTTGTCAAGTCGTCATCAGCTAAATCGCCTATGTCATCATACCGAACACCATCTGGACCAGGAGCAGTGTTGTGTGACCTTTTAAGTGTCGTGCGAATGGTATCGGTTGTGAGATCTTCTTCCAGCCCTACATCCTTACACAAATTTGACAGCGATCCCCGTATCCTCATTCTTACAGCCTCATTTCTTTGGTCCGTCTGCTCAATGTAGCGGGCAAGCAGGGCCTTCCCTTTGCTCTCATCAGATTTGTGCCATATCTGGCCTGTGCTATGAAAGTCTGGTATACCTCTGTGTCGTGGTGTGTCATTCATGCACTGATGAAGGCGCCAGAATGTGGCGAGCGATTTTTCTGAGTACACTTTTCTACAGAAGTCATCCCATTTGGCATCCTTAGCCTGCTTAGCGCATAGTTTAAAGTGCATCATTTTTTGGTCGACCTCTACTTTCAGACGCTTCAAGAGCTCAGGTTGTGTTCTACCATACGTTCTGGCTTTCTGCCATGTCTTGACCGTTTGTCTCTTGCTCCGCCAAGCTTCCTTGACATCTACGTTCCACCAAGGTGGCTGCGTCCATCTCTCCTGCCTCAAATAAATGTTTGTCTCAAGTTGATTGAATCAGCCTATTAAAGAGGCCTCAAATGGACTTTTTCAGTGACACAGAAACAAGCTCTCGAGGAATCGAGAATGACATAGAGCGTCAGCTTTGCGGGACCACACCGTGAAAGGCTTGTTCAAACAAACCAAGACCTGCTTAGTTCCTTCTCACAAGTGGTGGAGGTTTTGTGTATGGACCAAGAAGCTTGCTGATAAGTCATATCTCTAGCCCTGAATTATTTACAGTATCCTCTTGGTAGTGTCTCACATTTGATTATAAAATATCTCTGTCTTCGAATTGTAGACTCTCTCTCTCTCCCTCTCTCTCTCTCCCTCTCTCTCTCTCTCCCTCTCTCTCTCTCTCTCTCGCTCACTCGCTCATCCAATCTACATCCATATCCTGTCTCCTTACCCAGATAATTTCCTTGGTCGCCTGAATGAATTGGTGCTATGATTTCCCCTTGTTGAATACAATTTCGCTGCTCGTCTACAAAAGAGTCTCTCGTTCAACAGCTGAGTCTCCAGACATACCTCCCATACTCTTTCCTTCAGCGACCGTTTCAACACTTCCTATTCAGCCACCAAATCTATTCACAACCTGTCTGACCTCACTTCCTGTTAAGCCACAAGGTGATCTTGCACTATAGTCTGATGATACGGCATTCGGTGCTTCCATAACGGTACAACGCCTTAGTTACTTCTCATGTGAAGAATTGTCAACGAACTTAGCGTGCACTCATTGAATTATTCTTCAATTGCTCACACACAAAATCCCTCTCACTCTCTCTCTCTGTCAATCTCACCGACCGCCTCACCGACCGCCTCCCACAAATTATAAGAAATTTTGGTTAATGGCAGAATAATATTTACGAGCGGTATTGTACCTGGTTTTGTCGAAAATGGATTTGCAGAACGCAATCGCTTTGCCAATATTCGCAACAACAACAAAAACGAACACAAAAAAACGATGAGTTGTTATTGGTTTTGTAAGTGGCCGCGTTGGGTTGTGAAACTGATCGTTACTGGCTAGGTAAGTGGTAACACAGACATGGCTCACAGAATGGCAATCTACAACTTCTGCGAACATGATCACACTTTTAGTGTCATAGGTCAAATAAGTGAACTTAAGCTGAAAATAATTCTCAATAAGCTCTGTGTGCTAGTATGTGACGTCATAGGTGAAGAACAAGTAGTTCACAATAAACTGAATGAGGTAGTATGTGACGTCATAGCTGTAGAACAAGTAGTTTCCATTAAACTGAATGAGGTAGTATGTGACGTCATAGCTGTAGAACAAGTAGTTTCCATTAAACTGAATGAGGTAGTATGTGACGTCATAGCTGTAGAACAAGTAGTTTCCATTAAACTGAATGAGGCAGTATGTGACGTCATAGCTGTAGAACAAGTAGTTTCCATTAAACTGAATGAGGTAGTATGTGACGTCATAGCTGTAGAACAAGTAGTTCACAATAAACTGAATGAGGTAGTATGTGACGTCATAGCTGTAGAACAAGTAGTTTCCATTAAACTGAATGAGGTAGTATGTGACGCCGAAACTGAAGAACAATTTTGAACAAGGTCAGTACAGTAGAGTCAATCTTAAACTTTTGTATGATCTTTGACAAGTACCGTAAACATCAGCAAACCCAGTAACACAAATTTATTGATTAGAAAAAAAAAAAAGAAAACATTTGATAAAATGTGACCACAAGCGATCTTGGCAGCCATGAACAAATGTAGCATCAATAACCAAAGAACCGAAGTGGACAAATAGCGGAATGATCATGTCAGGAGTGTTGGTTTTGTGAATGGTATATTGGATTGAGGGTTCCGACAACGGCGATAGTAAGACAGTGATTCTTCCTATCCCCAGCGTTTGCTTTAAAGGGATTTCTTGTAAGAATTGTCACAGAGCACCTCGGTAGATCACTTTGACTGTCAGCGACGAGACGGAACGATACTTTTTGAAAAGCCCACTTTTTGAAAATGATACAGTTGGGATGTTAGAGGCAGATATTCAAAGGAAGAATGGTAAGACAGAAATCGAGATTAGTAGATATAGAAATAGAGAAACAGGAGAGGAGAAAGTCAGAAATAGAAATAAGTAGATACATAAACAAAATAATATAACAGGAGAAAGTCAGAAATAGAAATAAGTAGATACAGAAACAAGGAAATATGACAGGAGAAAGTCAGAAATAGAAATAAGTAGATACAGAAACAAAGAAATATAACAGGAGAAAGTCAGAAATAGAAATAATTAGATAAAGAAACAAAGAAATATAACAGGAGAAAGTCAGAAATACAGATTAGTAGATATAGAAATAGAAAAACACGAGATGTGAAAGTCAGAAATAGAAATAAGTAGATACAGAAACAAAAAAATATGACAGGAGAAAGTCAGAAATAGAGATAAGTAGATACAGAAACAAGGAAATATGACAGGAGAAAGTCAGAAATAGAAATAATTAGATAAAGAAACAAAGAAATATAACAGGAGAAAGTCAGAATAGAAATAAGTAGATACAGAAACAAAGAAATGTAACAGGAGAAAGTCAGAAAAAGAAATAAGTAGATACAGAAACAAAGAAATATAACAGGAGAAAGTCAGAAATAGAAATAAGTAGATACAGAAACAAAGAATTATAACAGGAGAAAATCAGAAATAGAAATAAGTAGATACAGAAACAAAGAAATATAATAGGAGAAAGTCAGAAATAGAAATAAGTAGATACATAAACAAAGAAATATGACAGGAGAAAGTCAGAAATAAAAATAATTAAATAAAGAAACAAAGAAATGTAACAGGAGAAAGTCAGAAATGGAAAAAAATAGATAAATAAACAAAGAAATATAACCGGAGAAAGTCAGAAATACAGATTAGTAGATATAGAAATAGAAAAACACGAGATGTGAAAGTCAGAAATAGAAATAAGTAGAAGCAGAAACATAGAAATATAAATGGAGAAAGTCAGAAATAGAAATAATTAGATAAAGAAACAAAGAAATATAACAGGAGAAATTCAGAAATAGAAATAATAAGATAAAGAAACAAAGAAATATAACAGGAGAAAGACAGAAATAGAAATAATTAGATAAAGAAACAAAAAGAAATATGACAGGAAAAAGTCAGAAATATAAATAAGTAGGTACAGAAACAAAGAAATATGACAGGAGAAAGTCAGAAATTTAAATAAGTAGAAACAGAAACAAAGAAATATGACAGGAGAAAGTCAGAAATAGAGGTAAAAGTAGTCACAGAAACTGACAAACCAGAGGCCGGCAGTTTTAAACAAGCAAATACAAAAACAAATAAACAGGTGCCAACTCAGAGGTGATGACTGACAGAAGTAAAGACAAACGGAAGTTAAGACTGACAGAAGTAAAGACAAACGGAAGTTAAGACTGACAGAAGTAAAGACAGACGGAAGTTAGGACTGACAGAAGTAAAGACAGACGGAAGTTAGGACTGAGAGAAGTAAAGACAGACGGAAGTAAGGACTGACAGAAGTAAAGACAGACGGAAGTAAGGACTGACAGAAGTAAAGACAAACGGAAGTAAGGACTGACAGAAGTAAAGACAGACGGAAGTTAGGACTGACAGAAGTAAAGACAAACGGAAGTTAGGACTGAGAGAAGTAAAGACAGACGGAAGTAAGGACTGACAGAAGTAAAGACAGGCGGAAGTAAGGACTGACAGAAGTAAAGACAGACGGAAGTAAGGACTGACAAAAGTAAAGACAGACGGAAGTAAGGACTGACAGAAGTAAAGACAGACGGAAGTAAGGACTGACAGAAGTAAAGACAGGCGGAAGTAAGGACTGATAGAAGTAAAGACAAATGGAAGTAAGGACTGACAGAATTAAAGACAAACGGAAGTTAGGACTGACAGAAGTAAAGACAGACGGAAGTAAGGACTGACAGAAGTAAAGACAGACGGAAGTAAGGACTGACATAAGTAAAGACAGACGGAAGTAAGGACTGACAGAAGTAAAGACAAACGGAAGTTAGGACTGACAGAAGTAAAGACAGACGGAAGTAAGGACTGACAGAAGTAAAGACAGGCGGAATTAAGGACTGACAGAAGTAAAGACAGACGGAAGTAAGGACTGACAGAAGTAAAGACAGACGGAAGTAAGGACTGACAAAAGTAAAGACAGGCGGAAGTAAGGACTGACAAAAGTAAAGACAGACGGAAGTAAGGACTGACAAAAGTAAAGGCAGACGGAAGTAAGGACTGACAGAAGTAAAGACAAACGGAAGTAAGGACTGACAGAAGTAAAGACAGACGGAAGTAAGGACTGACAAAAGTAAAGACAGACGGAAGTAAGGACTGACAAAAGTAAAGACAGACGGAAGTAAGGACTGACAAAAGTAAAGGCAGACGGAAGTAAGGACTGACAGAAGTAAAGACAAACGGAAGTAAGGACTGACAGAAGTAAAGACAGACGGAAGTAAGGACTGACAAAAGTAAAGACAGACGGAAGTAAGGACTGACAAAAGTAAAGACAGACGGAAGTAAGGACTGACAAAAGTAAAGACAGGCGGAAGTAAGGACTGACAGAAGTAAAGACAAACGGAAGTAAGGACTGACAAAAGTAAAGACAGACGGAAGTATGGACTGGCTAAAATAAAGAAAGTCGGAAGTAAGGACTGACAAAAGTAAAGACAGACGGAAGTAAGAACTGACAAAAGTAAAGACAGACGGAAGTAAGGACTGGCAAAAGTAAAGACAGACGGACGTAAGGACTGAAAGAAGTAAAGACAGACGGACGTAAGGACTGACAAAAGTAAAGACAGTTGGAAGTAAGGACTGACAAAAGTAAAGACAGACGGAAGTAAGGACTGACAAAAGTAAAGACAGACGGAAGTAAGGACTGATAGAAGTAAAGACAAATGGAAGTAAGGACTGACAGAAGTAAAGACAAACGGAAGTTAGGACTGACAGAAGTAAAGACAGACGGAAGTAAGGACTGACAGAAGTAAAGACAGACGGAAGTAAGGACTGACAGAAGTAAAGACAGACGGAAGTAAGGACTGACAGAAGTAAAGACAAACGGAAGTTAGGACTGACAGAAGTAAAGACAGACGGAAGTAAGGACTGACAGAAGTAAAGACAGGCGGAAGTAAGGACTGACAGAAGTAAAGACAGACGGAAGTAAGGACTGACAAAAGTAAAGACAGACGGAAGTAAGGACTGACAAAAGTAAAGACAGACGGAAGTAAGGACTGACAAAAGTAAAGACAGACGGAAGTAAGGACTGACAAAAGTAAAGACAGGCGGAAGTAAGGACTGACAGAAGTAAAGACAAACGGAAGTAAGGACTGACAAAAGTAAAGACAGACGGAAGTATGGACTGGCTAAAAAAAAGAAAGTCGGAAGTAAGGACTGACAAAAGTAAAGACAGACGGAAGTAAGAACTGACAAAAGTAAAGACAGACGGAAGTAAGGACTGGCAAAAGTAAAGACAGACGGACGTAAGGACTGACAGAAGTAAAGACAGACGGACGTAAGGACCGACAAAAGTAAAGACAGTTGGAAGTAAGGACTGACAAAAGTAAAGACAGACGGAAGTAAGGACTGACAAAAGTAAAGACAGACGGAAGTAAGGACTGACAAAAGTAAAGACAGACGGAAGTAAGGACTGACAAAAGTAAAGAATGTCGGAAGTAAGGACTGACAAAAGTAAAGACAGACGGAAGTAAGGACTGACAAAAGTAAAGACAGACAGAAGTAAGGACTGGCAAAAGTAAAGACAGACGGAAGTAAGGACTGACAAAAGTAAAGACAGACGTAAGTAAGGACTGACAAAAGTAAAGACAGCAGGAAATAACAATTGAAAAACGTAAAGAGAGACGAAAGTAAGGACTGGCATAAGTAAAGACAGCAGGAAATAACAATTGACAAACGTAAAGACAGACGGAAGTAAGGACTGACAAAAGTAAAGCCAGCAGGAAATAACAATTGACAAACGTAAAGAGAGACGAAACCGAAAGTCGGAAGTAAGAACGGACAGAAGTAAAGACAAACAGAGAGGTAAGGGTGGTCAGAAGTAAAGACAGACAGAGAGGTAAGGGTGGTCAGAAGTAAAGACAGAGAGGTAAGGGTGGTGAGAAGTAAAGATAAACAGAGAGGTAAGAGTGGTCAGAAGTAAAGACAGACAGAGAGGTAGGAGTGGACAGAAGTAAAGACAGACAGAGAGGTAAGGATGGACAGAAGTAAAGATAAACAGAGAGGTAAGAGTGGACAGAAGTAAAGACAGACAGAGAGGTAAGGATGGACAGAAGTAAAGATAAACAGAGAGGTAAGAGTGGACAGAAGTAAAGACAGACAGAGAGGTAAGGATTGACAGAAGTAAAGACAGACAAAGAGGTAAGAGTGGTCACAAGTAAAGACAGAGAGGTAAGAGTGGACAGAAGTAAAGACAGACAGAGAGGTAAGTGTGGACAGAAGTAAAGACAGACAAAGAGGTAAGTGTGGTCAGAAGTAAAGACAGACACAGAGGTAAGAATGGAAAGAAGTAAAGACAGACAGAGAGGTAAGGGTGGACAGAAGTAAAGATAAACAGAGAGGTAAGAGTGGACAGAAGTAAAGACAGAGAGGTACAGGTGGACAGAAGTAAAGACAGAGAGGTAAGAGTGGACAGAAGTAAAGACAGAGAGGTTAGAGTGGACAGAAGTAAAGACAGACAGAGAGGTAAGAGTGGACAGAAGTAAAGACAGAGAGGTTAGAGTGGACAGAAGTAAAGACAAACAGAGAGGTAAGAGTGGACACAAGTAAAGACAGACAGAGAAGTATGGGTCGACAGAAGTATAGACAGAGAGTTAAGAGTGAACAGAAGTAAAGGCAAACAGAGAGGTAAGAGTGGACAGAAGTAAGGACAAACAGAGAGATAAGAGTGGACAGAAGTAAAGACAGAGAGGTTAGAGTGGACAGAAGTAAAGGCAAACAGAGAGGTAATAGTGGACAGAAGTAAAGACAAACAGAGAGGTAAGGGTGGACAGAAGTAAAGACAAACAGAGAGGTAAGGGTGGACTGAAGTAACGACAAACCGAGAGATAAGGGTGGACAGAAGTAAAGACAAACAGAGAGGTAAGAGTGGACAGAAGTAAAGAGAAACAGAGAGGTAAGGGTGGGCAGAAGTAAAGACAAACAGAGAGGTAAGGGTGGACAGAAGTAAAGACAAACAGAGAGGTAAGAGTGGACAGAAGTAAAGACAAGCAGAGAGGTAAGAGTGGGCAGAAGTAAAGACAGAGAGGTAAGGGTGGACAGAATTAAAGACAGAGCGGTAAGGGTGGACTGAACTAAATACAGAGAGGTAAAAGTGGACAGAAGTAAAGACAGAGAGGTAAGGGTGGACTGAAGTAAAGACATAGAGGTAAGGGTGGACAGAAGTAAAGACAAACAGAGATGTAAGGGTGGACAGAAGTAAAGACAGAGAGGTAAGGGTGGACAGAAGTAAAGACAAACAGAGAGGTAAGGGTGGACAGAAGTAAAGACAGAGAGGTAAGAGTGGACAGAAGTAAAGACAAACAGAGAGGTAAGGGTGGACAGAAGTAAAGACAGAGAGGTAAGAGTGGACAGTAGTAAAGACAAACAGAGAGGTAAGGGTGGACAGAAGTAAAGACAGAGAGGTAAGGGTGGACAAAAGTAAAAGAGAAATCTAAATAGAGCTTGATGAAATAATAACAATCGAATACAAAAAAATGAATCTGATTTTTCTGTTTCAAGAAAAATAGTCTACAACATAAATAAAAGAAAGGGGGAAGAAGAATAAAAAAATGATGGGCCAGAGAAAGAAAATGCCGTGACATGTGATATATTTCTGATTAAAATCGTTTCAAATGCAAAGTTTGAAATGTTTAAAACAGCTGGCAGAAAAGACGACAGAACACAATCAACATTTTATATAGCTTTCATTAACCAGGAATAAGCATTCGACTGAACAAACAGAGAACAACTGCGGGAGTCACTAACAACATACGGAGTAAGCAAATATGGGAGATACTAACAACATACGGAGTAAGCAAATGTGGGAGATACTAACAACATAAGGAGTAAGCAAATGTGGGAGATACTAACAACATACGGAGTAAGCAAATGTGGGAGATACTAACAACATACCGAGTAAGTCAACATCCAGCCAAATTAATTAAAAGTCTTTACATCAACAGCAGCGGCACATCAGAGCAGCAGCAGGCTACACAGACCACTTCGAAGTTAGATCAGGTGTAAGACGGGGTGCTTACTATCCTCCCTACTGTTTATTACATACATGGACTATATATGCAAGTTAGCCAACCCATCAGAGACAGAGGAGATCAACGAGCTTTTATTTGCAGACGATCAAGCACTAATACATGAAACAATAGAAGACCTACAAGAACACTTAAACAAACTCAACAGCACAGGCACAAAATACAACATGGAAATTAACATCAACGAAACAGAGGTCATGAATGTCGCCAAAAATAAACAGAACATCAACATAACTATAGACGGTTGACAATTGAAACAAGTACAGGAATTTAAATAGCTGGGAAGTCTAGTGACACACGACAATTTACAAACAACAGAAATAGACTCAAGATGCAATAAAGCTTGTCAAATCATTAGACAGCAATCACCACTGTTGTTCAACAAGGAAATAACTCTAGAGGCAAAACAGGCCCTCTACAATACAATCTTCATGCCAACGTTGTGCTACCAATGCCAGACCTGGACCCTAGATGCAAGAACAATATTAAAAATAACCTCTACCGAGATGAAATGTGTTAGACGAATGACAGAAAACAGTCTGAGAGATAAGATCAGAAATGAAGAACTGAGAAAAAAATCTATGAATAATCCCTGCCATAGAATATATAAAGAAACAACAGATAAAATGGTTTTGCTATGTGACAAGACAGAAAGATCACAACACAACAAGCCTTCAATAGGTGTTTCGAGAACACCAGACCACGAAAAAGATGGATTGACGAAATATTAGAAGCACTAGGAAACATAACAGGAGCAGAGGTCAACAGAAGAGTAAAATACCGCAAATTATATCTCCCCTTGATTTTGAAAGGCAAATTAGGAATGAAAGAAGAAGTTTCAAATGCCAAGTCAGGAAAAGTGATCTAAACTTTGTTATCTCTCCTCTTCTTATAAGGTTACAGTAAAAATGATGACCACCGGAGTCGCCATTTTGGTGTTAATGCAGTGCTGATGGCCATATATCTGCGAGCAGGGAGCAAGAGTAGACAAGGGTTAGAGATTATAACATGTCAATCTGTCCGGAAGTCCAGATGTGAAGAAAACAGAATGAAGACGGTGGTAAGAACAGACAAAAGTAACGATAAACATAAACATTTCGTTAGATGAGTATGCAATCCATTTTTGACAGTGGAAACAAGAAAACGAGTTTTTAAATGTTATGTAGAGCCAGTCTTAACATATGGATGCGAATCATGGACAATAGGACAACAGACAAGAAAATCACTGGAGTCGGTAGAAATGTGGTTTTACAGAAGAATACTGAGAGTACCCTGGACAGCTAAGAAGAGTAATGAAGATGTTCTGAGAGAGGTCAAAGCAAAAAGAGAGCTATTATAATTTCCAATATTAGGAAGAAACAATTATGCAAACAAGCTTTGTTGCATCTTGATTCTATCCCAAACAGCAGAGATAGAATCAAGATGCAACAAAGCTTGTCAAATCATCGGACAGTTATCACCACTATTGTCCAACAAGGAAATAACTTTGGAGGCAAAACGAGCACTATACAATACAATCTTCATCCCAACGTTGTGCTACCAATGCCAGACCTAGACCCTAGATGCAAGAACAATAAGAAAAATAACCTCTACAGAGATGAAATGTGTTAGACGAATGACAGAAAACAGTCTGAGAGATAAGATCAGAAAAAGAAGAACTGAGAAAAAAACTAGGAATAGCCCCAGCCATAGAATATATAAGGAAACAACAGATAAAATGGTTCGGCCACGTGACAAGGCAGAAAGAACAAAACACAACACAACGAGCCTTCAACAAACGTTGTGACAACACCAGACCCAAGGGTCGACCACGAAAAAGATGGATCGATGGAATATTAGAAGCACTAGGAAACATAACAGCAGCAGAGGCGAACAGAAGAGCAAAAGACCGCAAATTATATCTCCCCTCGACGCTGAAAGGCAGATGAGGAAGGAAAGAGGAGAAGAGGAAGAAACAATTATCATTTTTTGGCCATGTAATGAGAAGAGAACAACTGGAATATATTGTAACAACTGGAAAAATTGAGGGACGAAGAGGTAGAGGGAAGCAAAGAGAAAAAATGACAGACAGCTTAAGAGAATGGCTTGGCAGAAGGTCAACAACAGAAATGATAAATAGCTGATACAATGATAGTGGTACCTATAGTTAGAAGACAACGCCCGGACAATCTATTTTATGATAGTGGTACCTATAGTTAGAAGACAACACCCGGACAATCTATTTTATGATAGTGGTACCTATTGTTAGAAGACAACACCCGGACAATCTATTTTATGATAGTGGTACCTATTGTTAGAGGACAACACCCGGACAATCTATTTTATGATAGTGGTACCTATTGTTAGAAGACAACACCCGGACAATCTATTTTATGATAGTGGTACCTATGGTTAGAATACAACACACGGACAATGTATTTTATGATAGTGGTACCTATGCAACGCTTCAAATACTGGGCACAATAATAACATCAGATGGAAGATGCACCACAGAAATAAAAAGCAGAATAGCTCAGGCCAAAATAGCATTTCAGAGGATGAAAAATATCTTATACAACAAATCTATTTCAACAAAAACGAGAAAGAGAGTTCATCGATGCTATATAGAACCAATTCTGATCTAAGGAAGCGAATCATGGACAGTAGACAAACAAATGAAAAGACGATTGGAGGCCACAGAGATGGGATTTCTCAGAAGAATGTTGAAAGTTCCCTGGACATATAAAAAGACCAATGAGGAAGTTCTCAAAGAGGCCAACACAAAAAGGGAGCTCTTAAAAAACATAAGAAAGAAGCAATCAACATTTTTCGGGCACATCATGAGAAGAGGAAAGTTGGACTACTTGGTTACAACTGGCAAAATAAAAGGAAAAAGAGATCGCGGACGACAAAGAGAGAAAATACTGTATAGATTGGTGTCATGGCATGGAAAACAGTCAACAACAGAACTGATACGATGTACTGTGGATAGAAGATTGTGGAGGGACATGATCACCTACGCCAACCGGTAAGGCACATGATGATGATGATGATGGTACCTTTAGTTAGAAGACAAAACCCGGACAATTTATTTTATGATAGTGGTACCTATAGTTAGAAGACAACACCCGGATAATCTATTTTATGATAGTGGTACCTATAGTTAGGAGACAACACCCGGATAATCTATTTTATGATAGTGGTACCTATTGTTAGAAGACAACACCCGGATAATATATTTTATGATAGTGGTACCTATAGTTAGAAGACAAAACCCGGACAATCTATTTTATGATAGTGGTACCTATAGTTAGAAGACAACACTCGGATAATCTATTTTATGATAGTTGTACCTATAGTTAGAAGACGACACCCGGATAATCTATTTTATGATAGTTGTACCTATAGTTAGAAGACAACACCCGGATAATCTATTTTATGATAGTGGTACCTATAGTTAGAAGACAACACCCGGACAATCTATTTTATGATAGTGGTACCTATAGTTAGAAGACAACACCCGGACAATCTATTTTATGATAGTGGTACCTATAGCTAGAAGACAACACCCGGACAATCTATTTTATGATAGTGGTACCTATAGTTAGAAGACAACACCCGAATAATCTATTTTATGATAGTGGTACCTATAGCTAGAAGACAAAACCCGGACAATTTATTTTATGATAGTGGTACCTATGGTTAGAAGACAACACCCGGACAATTTATTTTATGATAGTGGTACCTATAGTTAGAAGACAACACCCGGATAATCTATTTTATGATAGTGGTACCTATAGTTAGAAGACAACACCCGGACAATTTATTTTATGATAGTGGTACCTATGGTTAGAAGACAACACCCGGATAATCTATTTTATGATAGTGGTACCTATGGTTAGAAGACAACACCCGGATAATCTATTTTATGATAGTGGTACCTATGGTTAGAAGACAACACACGGACACTCTATTTTACTCCGGCTGATTATAATGCCCTCGGTGCCTCATGGTCTCGGGTTGTAAGCCTGGCATAGACTTGGGTTAGTTCCAAGAGACTTTAACTATTGACGAGGTGGTCGGTGTCTGATTGGCCACCAGAACTGCGAGGTGATCAACAATAGTAGTAGAGTTGTAGACACTACAAACTGTAAAGTCAACACCTTGTATGCGGTGGTAGATGAGGTGTTGTTGTTCATATTTTTCCACAATCAACCAACAGTTCATCTTTTGGAGATGTGTCGGTATCACGCCAGGCCACTTTGGGAGATGTGTCGGTATCACGCCAGGCCACTTTGGGAGATGTGTCGGTATCACGCCAGGCCACTTTGGGAGATGTGTCGGTATCACGCCAGGCCACTTTGGGAAATGTGTCGGTATCATGCCAGGCCACTTTGGGAAATGTGTCGGTATCACGCCAGGCCACTTTGGGAGATGTGTCGGTATCACGCCAGGCCACTTTGGGAAATGTGTCGGTATCACGCCAGGCCACTTTGGGAGATGTGTCGGTATCATGCCAGGCCACTTTGGGAGATGTGTCGGTATCACGTCAGGCAACTTTGGGAGATGTGTCGGTATCACGCCAGGCCACTTTGGGAGATGTGTCTGTATCACGCCAGGCCACTTTGGGAAATGTGTCGGTATCACGCCAGGCCAATTTGGGAGATGTGTCGGTATCATGCCAGGCCACTTTGGAGATGTGTCGGTATCACGCCAGATCACTTTGGGAGATGTGTCGGTATCACGCCAGGCCACTTTGGGAGATGTGTCGGTATCACGCCAGATCACTTTGGGAAATGTGTCGGTATCACGTCCAGGCCACTTTGGGAGATGTGTCGATATCACGCCAGATCACTTTGGGAAATGTGTCGGTATCACGCCATGCCACTTTGGGAGATGTGTCGGTATCACGCCAGATCACTTTGGGAAATGTGTCGGTATCACGCCAGGCCACTTTGGGAGATGTGTCGGTATCACGCCAGATCACTTTGGGAAATGTGTCGGTATCACGCCAGGCCACTTTGGGAGATGTGTCGATATCACGCCAGGCCACCTTCAAGTTGGAGAAAACATCTTATTACCCATTTTCAGATTCTGAGCCGTGCCGATTCGACAAAAGCATCACATCTGTGAACTGCATCAACACCCTTCTGATCATTATTGGGAGCACTACCCACTCAAACACGAGGGCTCCCTAGCCACTCAGGCACACGGGCTCTCTACTTACACAGCCACACAGATTCACTACCTACACAGCCACACAGACTCCCTACCTAAACAACACATGCTCCCTTCCTACTCAGCCACACAGGCTCTCTACCTTCTCAGCCACACGGGTTCAATACCTACAAAGCCACACAGGCTCTCCACATACTCAGCCACACAGGCTCCCTTCAAGCTATAAGCACAGTCTATTCATCAGACGTTTGATGAGTCGTAAGGCCACACATGAATTAATCAATATATGAAGTATGTGTTTCTTGATGCCTCGGGAAGTATACTGTCAACTGACCAAGGAAATAAGTGAAAATACTTAATGCTGACACAGGTAGCGTGGTGGTAACAATTTGTATCCAATCTATCTCAACTCTTTTGAAAAGAGGAAAAAGAAAGACATCTAACCTTGCCGTGAATTATTCGACTCCGCTTACCCAACGAACCGTCTCCAGCTCTTAAAAGGGCGTTGAATGGACGTAATTGTGATATCTGCGCCTCTCGGTCCAAAACCATCCGTCATTAGAACTGTTTATTTTTATAAGTGGTCTTTTCTTTCTGTTGGATCTGTATTCTCTTAACCGGACCAGTTATTTTGTTTCTTGACACACTTCAGGATAGGTAAGTAGGGTCTTGGTCAGTTTTGTTTCACTGATAGTGAGTTGTTGAAAACTTTCAAGGAATGCGCAGACAGGTCTTATTATGATTTGAACTCAAACCCATGAGGTAACTAAGGACGAACGGTGTAGTCCTCTCAAGTACTAACTCACTGTAAGTGTAAAATGAATCTCAAATTGGTAAAACGTGCAATATATCAACGTGTGGCATGATAAATACACATTAAAGCATAGCATTCATAATGTCGGCTCCACGAGCGGAGCAGAATAACAATATGGTCTGCCTCAGCCCATTTTAATCACAAGCTGTATAGGGAGGGACAAGAATAACGCGCGTCAGCCGACGCACTTTGTGAGCCTGATGTGATTATAAACGAAGGACAACCATTTTGGAGAAGCTTGGAGTGTATGGAAGACGAGGAGACGTGCTGAAGGGAGATGTGGAGGCTGAAGGGAGATGTGGAGACTGAAGGGAGATGTGGAGACTGAAGGGAGATGTGGAGAGAAAGAGAGTAGTATCAAAGGGAAGAGAACTGCAATTGCTGATATTAAAGTCGTTGAAAGTGAACTCGACACAAGAAGAACAGAGGGAAGAGGAAAAGGAGGAGAGAAAAAACAGAAAGACAGAAAGAAAAGAGAAAGGAAGTTCGCAGATAATTCTCATGAGGAGACAATGGAATGTAATAAGAAACTGACTGTGGGGAAAGATATGGAGATTTTCTGGAGAAGAATATATAACAAGATGTAGAGAAATGGGGCAAGTACGAGGGATAAGAAAAGAGGAAAGTGGTGTACAGTTGAAGGATTAAGAGATGAAAGATCTGAGTGAGTAATGTACAGGAGGGTCAAAGAAAGAGGAGAGAAAAAGAAAAGAGAGGGAGAAAGAGAAAAACACAAGAGAAGGAGAAATGAGAAAAGCGATAAGATAGGCGGAGGTAATAGAAATATATTAGCAGAGAGAGAGAGAGAGAGAGAGAGAGAGAGAGAGAGAGATGGTTGAGAACGAGAGAGAGAGAGAGAGAGAGAGAGAGAGGATTTCTTAATGTAAATAAGAACTAAGATTGAGGAAGAAGCAAGGCAGTGTGGTAAATGCTGGAGGGAAACTTTAGCCTTTTTATTGATGACACGGCAGAGGAAATATCACGTCTGCAGGCTGGGATTGCCTCTGATGGAAACATCCAACCCTGTCTTGGCTGTCGAACGTCTGCAAACACTGTCATGTCTGCTGATTGTCTGCAACTTCTTCTCGCAGAAATAAACACAGCAGCTCATGCTGCTTCATGTCTCTCATTATGGGAAACTCTGAAACTGGTTCTTAACTTCGCTCCTCCTCCCTCACCAAGGATAAACAAAGTTACCGTTTATCAAACTGTTAGTATCCACATTTAAAAGAAAATGTTAAAACTGCTATGATATTAGTGACACTAAACAATGACATGTAAGTAAACTACAAACAGTTGCTCAGTCATTAGGTAGTGCACACGTTGATAGCAGATGGTAGAGCTGAGTAGGTCATATGATTAGGAGTAATCCAGAAACAATCACGATAATTTCCATGTAATGGGCTTTCATTGTGAATGCGGAATAGAGACAGCAGACACATGAAAAACTGATAGAAAACAGTTAAAGCCGTGACGAATAGTATGTGGCAGACTTGGGGCACTCAGGGAAGGACAGTTTGCGAAATGGAGAAGCTTTGTTTTATTTTATTTAGTTCACAGATCATCTTCATTAAGCATCGGACAACTTCATAATGCTTCCCTCCCCAGCACGCATCTTCCTCCCGGCATGTAGCCACTGACGAACACAATAATTCTCATATACTAGCGAAAGCACTGATTATGGTTTTAGGTGCTCGAACTCCGTGACACCGACGTCGAGCTTGAAAGCACAAAGGGGTAACTCTGTTGTCCTTTACAGTGAAACAAGGTCAATTCTCTTTCCTTGGGAAATGCATCTACGGACATGGTAAGAAAGTTGGTGTCTTTCTGTTTGAAGTAAGAAACGCGGCAATGACAGCAACAGAATGGAATTTGGTGTCTTTCTGTTTGAAGTAAGAAACGCGGCAATGACAGCAACAGAATGGAATTTGGTGTCTTTCTGTTTGAAGTAAGAAACGCGGCAATGACAGCAACAGAATGGAATTTGGTGTCTTTCTGTTTGAAGTAAGAAATGCGGCAATGACAGCAACAGAATGGACTTTGGTGTCTTTCTGTTTGAAGTAAGAAACGCGGCAATGACAGCAACAGAATGGAATTTGGTGTCTTTCTGTTTGAAGTAAGAAATGCGGCAATGACAGCAACAGAATGGAATTTGGTGTCTTTCTGTTTGAAGTAAGAAACGCGGCAATGACAGCAACAGAATGGAATTTGGTGTCTTTCTGTTTGAAGTAAGAAACGCGGCAATGACAGCAACAGAATGGAATTTGGTGTCTTTCTGTTTGAAGTAAGAAATGCGGCAATGACAGCAACAGAATGGACTTTGGTGTCTCAGGAAACGAATATCCAAACGGGTTGGCAGAAACTTACATTACTCTCTTCCTACTGAGGCACACAGGCATATACAATTGCTTGAAAACCCCAACTCAAACAAGAAGCAGACAGACTGATATAAAAAAAAGAATACAACGCGAAGGAAAAGGAAAAAAAATAACATGTCTAGGGGCGCTGCAAAATGCATAGTCAACTACACCTGACGGAGGCTACTAGATGTCAGAAAATGGAAACACCCGAGTCGAAATAAAGAATTATAGACATTGGTTTTCGGTAAATGGATAAATTAATGTCCAAAGAAAGAAATATAAGAGCGTATGAAAGAGGATGCATTTAACGATATCTCATAAAGGAAGCACTAACAGTGTGCGTGTGTGTGTGTGTGTGTGTGTGCGTGCGTGCGTGCGTGCGTGCTTGCGTGCGTGCGTGCGTGCGTGCGTGTGTGTGTGTGTGTGTGTGCGTGTGTGTGCGCGCACACACAAGATATGTACTTTCTGTCCAATGAAATGTAGACCTTGATAGTAATAGAATGAATAGAATTATATATCCAAAAAAAAAAAAAAGGCATTGACCTCAAAATAATGCACACGTTTCTCTTTTTATTAATGTTATGTGTGTGTGTGTGTGTTTACAATTCAGTATTCTCTCTGTGTTTGTGTATTAATCTCATATATAACACCATCCTGGTAATTGCTGTCGGACAATGCTTATTAGAAGCACGTCTATCTCCTACCTGATTATTCCAGACGATCTTTGCACATTAACTCAGCGTAATTGGTTCCACCTTCACATAATGATAATGATGTCAGAACGAGGGTGAGAGATGACCTACTGCTTGTCTCCCAGCAGGCTTCTACAGCTTGTTAGCTGTGACAGTCTATTAGGTTGGACAGCATGTTTGTCAGCTTTACAGCCTTCAGGAAATCAGGACACAGCGACGTATAATTAGCAAGACGTGAGCACATGTGTGTGCGTGTGTGTGTGTGTGTGTGTGTGTGTGTGTGCGTGCATATTTGGAAGCAAGGGGAGGGGAAGGAAGGAGGGGTAAGAGGATGGAGAAGGATAAATAAGCATCCAGCAATACCAAAAGTTTGATAACATTCTTATATATCGATGAAAGCGATACGATTTTAATGACACTTGACACAGTGTGATATGAACTATCACAGCCTTCCAACACTTGACACAGTGTGATATGAACTATCACAGCCTTCCAACACTTGACACAGTGTGATATGAACTATCACAGCCTTCCAACACTTGACACAGTGTGATATGAACTATCACAGCCTTCCAACACTTGACACAGTGTGATATGAACTATCACAGCCTTCCAACACTTGACACAGTGTGATATGAACTATCACAGCCTTCCAACACTTGACACAGTGTGATATGAACTATCACAGCCATCCGACAATTGACACAATGTGATATGAACTATCATAGCCTTCCAACACTTGACACAATGTGATATGAACTATCACAGCCTTCCGACAATTGACACAATGTGATATGCACTATCACAGCCTTCCAACACTTGACACAATGTGATATGAACTATCACAGCCTTCCGACACTTGATACAATGTGATAAGAACTATCACAGTCTTTCAACACTTGACACAACGTGATAAGAACTATCACAGTCTTTCAACACTTGACACAACGTGATAAGAACTATCACAGTCTTTCAACACTTGACACAATGTGACAAGAACTATCACAGTCTTCTGACACTTGACACAATGTGATATGAACTATCACAGCCTTCCAACACTTAACACAATGTGATATGAACTATCACAGCCTTCCAACACTTGACACAATGTGATAAGAACTATCACAGCCTTCCGACACTTGACACAATGTGATATGAACTTTCAAAGCCTTCCAACACTTAACACAATGTGATAAGAAGTATCACAGCCTTCCAACACTTGACACAATGGGATAAGAACTACCACAGCCTTCAGACACTTGACACAATATGATAAGAACTATCACAGTCTTCCAACACTTGATACAATGGGATAAGAACTACCACAGCCTTCAGACACTTGACACAATATGATAAGAACTATCACAGTCTTCCAACACTTACACACACAGCCTGATGATAAGAACTACCACAGCCTTCCAACACTTGACACAATGCCTACAACACTTGACACAATAATAAGAACTATCACAGTCTTCCAACACTTAACACAATGTGATAAGAAGTATCACAGCCTTCCAACACTTGATACAATGGGATAAGAACTACCACAGCCTTCCAACACTTGACACAATGTGATAAGACCTACCTTCCAACACTTGACACAATGTAATAAGAACTATCACAGACGGAAGGATGTTTTCAGAAAATGAGAATTCTTAACTTTTTATAGCTATGTCACGCAACTAGATGATTGTTACTTGGAAGTCATTTGTTTCATAACATGACTCCTTGATCTCTGAGAATTCACCTGAGGGTTCGGCAATAATCTACACTAATATGACAGTTCGACAGTCATCTACACTAATGTGACTGTCGACAGTCATCTACACTAATGTGAAAGTTCGACAGTCATCTACACTAATGTGACTGTCGACAGTCATCTACACTAATGTGACAGTCGACAGTCATCTAAACTAATGTGAAAGTTCGACAGTCATCTAAACTAATGTGACAGTCGACAGTCATCTAAACTAATGTGACAGTCGACAGTCATATAAACTAATGTGACAGTCGACAGTCATCTAAACTAATGTGACAATCGACAGTCATCTAAACTAATGTGACATTTCGGCAGTCATCTATACTAATGAGACAGTTCGGCAGTCATCTACACTAATGAGGCAGTTCGGCAGTCATCTACACTAATGAGACAGTTCGGCAGTCATCTACACTAATGAGACAGTTCGGCAGTCATCTACACTAATGAGACAGTTCGGCAGTCATCTACACTAATGAGACAGTTCGGCAGTCATCTACACTAATGAGACAGTTCGGCAGTCATCTACACTAATGAGACAGTTCGGCAGTCATCTACACTAATGAGACAGTTCAGCAGTCATCTACACTAATGAGGCAGTTCGGCAGTCATCTACACTAATGAGACAGTTCGGCAGTCATCTACACTAATGAGGCAGTTCGGCAGTCATCTACACTAATGAGGCAGTTCGGCAGTCATCTACACTAATGAGGCAGTTCAGCAGTCATCTACATAATGAGACAGTTCGGCAGTCATCTACACTAATGAGGCAGTTCAGTAGTCATCTACACTAATGAGACAGTTCGGCAGTCATCTACACTAATGAGGCAGTTCGGCAGTCATCTACACTAATGAGGCAGTTCGGCAGTCATCTACACTAATGAGACAGTTCAGTAGTCATCTACACTAATGAGGCAGTTCGGCAGTCATCTACACTAATGAGGCAGTTCGGCAGTCATCTACACTAATGAGGCAGTTCGGCAGTCATCTACACTAATGAGACAGTTCGGTAGTCATCTACACTAATGAGACAGTTCGGCAGTCATCTACACTAATGAGACAGTTCGGCAGTCATCTACACTAATGAGACAGTTCAGTAGTCATCTACACTAATGAGACAGTTCGGCAGTCATCTACACTAATGAGGCAGTTCAGCAGTCATCTACACTAATGAGACAGTTCAGTAGTCATCTACACTAATGAGACAGTTCACAGTCATCTATACTAATGAGACAGTTCAGCAGTCATCTACACTAATGAGACAGTTCAGCAGTCATCTACACTAATGAGACAGTGCAGTAGTCATCTACACTAATGAGACAGTTCAGCAGTCATCTACACTAATGAGACAGTTCGACAGTCATCTACACTAATGAGACAGTTCAGCAGTCATCTACACTAATGAGACAGTTCAGCAGTCATCTACACTAATGAGACAGTTCAGCAGTCATCTACACTAATGAGACAGTTCGACAGTCATCTATACTAATGAGACAGTTCAGCAGTCATCTACACTAATGAGACAATTCAGCAGTCATCTACACTAATGAGACAGTTCGGCAGTCATCTACACTAATGAGACAGTTCGAGCAGTCATCTACACTAATGAGACAGTTCGATAGTCATCAATAAAAGGGAGCTCCTAAAAAACATCAGATAATAAACAATCAACAATTTTCAGGCACATCATGAGAAGAGAAAAGTTGGAATACTTGGTTCATCATCATCATTGAGTGCCGTCTCCGCAACGAAGGTTGGCTACCATGGAGCGCGATTCTGTTCTGTCTCTTGCTCTGATGGTCCAGCTTGTCATAGGCTGATTTGCCTACCTTTTGATGTTACTCGTCCATGTTAGTCTTGGTCTGCCTCTGCCTCTTTTACCTTGTAATACTTGGTACAGCTGGCAAAATAAAAGGAAAGAGAGATCACGGAAGACAAAGAGAGAAAATACTGGATAGCTTGGTGTCATGGCATGGAAAACAGTCAACAACAGAATTGATACGATGCTCTGTAGATAGATTATTGTGGAAGGACATGATCGCCTACGCCAGCCGGCATGGCACATAATGATGATGATCTATAATGAGACCGTTGGTATCGCTTTAGGTCATAAAATGGTGAACACAGGATGTGATCACAGGAAGTGAACACAGTAGGTGATCACATAAACTTGTTAAGGATTTGTCATCGCATCACTGTCAACAGAAACCGAGGAAACAAAGCAAATAAAACAAGAGCACACAAGATGACGTCATTGGAATGGATAGGCCTTGAGTTGTTATCTTTATCACTCCAGAAACATTCTGTCGGTTTGACCAGAATTGTGAAGCAAACGAGATTTTATTGCTTTGGAATATAATCAAATCTGAGAATAGAGACAGAACAGATGCAGCAAAGCAAGACAAGTGATTGCGACAATGTGTCCCAGTGTTATGAAGCAAACATGTGACTTCTATTATAAAAGGAGCTTCATAAACACTTTATTTCTCGAAACATTTTGTCAGCGCCAAACTTCGAATTATCACTACAGAGAGGAGATGAGGATACAGACGAATCTGGATGAAACAAGATCAAACGAGTACTGGGTGAAACAAGATGAGACAAATACTGAATGAAACAAGATGAGACAAATACTGAATGAAACAAGATGAGACAAATACTGAATGAAAAGATGAGACAAATATTTAATGATGAGACAAGATATTTTAATGAAACAAGCTGAAACGAATACTGAATGAAACAAGATGAGACAAATATTTAATGAAACAAGATGAAACAATACTGAATGAGATGAGACAAATACTGGATGAGAAGAATACTGATGAAAGAAGATGAGACGAATAATTGATTGATTGATTGATGCTCCTTTCGAGCCGTAGCCGGCCCATAGGGCGTAGACCAAGATACACCTTCTCCTATCTGAATTTTTGTTCTAGCAGTTTTTTAATTCTTTTAAAGATATTTTATCAAATCTCGCCATTTGTCTCTGTTCTGTGCAAGCAACTCTATCACACATTCTGTATCAGGTCTACGTTTCTTTAACAACATCGTTTTTACGATAGCGGCTTGTTAAACCTCTGATCAACGGTTCTATACCAAGCCGGAGAAAAATAATTCCTCCATTTTGGAAACAACCGGAAACCGACGGATAATGGATGAAAGAAAATGAGACGAAATCAGTCATGAGGAAACGAGTTGGAGTAGGACCAGTGCTGGATTATATAGAGAAACAACAGCTGAGACAGTTACACACGTGACACAGCCAGTAGGAGAGAGCATCCGGCCATTGAGCCTTGATAGTGACAACGGAAGGAAGTGAGAAGTTGGGCCAAGAAGACATTCAATAACCGGATGTTGTCTCCACATCGAATGTCTATCGTGGAGCACCATTTCACTCTGTCTATTACCTTGATGGTGGACGTTGGTACAAGTTCATCTTCCATCTTTTGATGATATCCTTACCTTAGTCTTGGTCTGCCTCGTCTACATGTACTTTCCCCTCCGAGATGACCTTCAGAAGGTGGTATTGTGTCTCTCCCCATGTCCTAACAAGGCTAATTCTCTAGGTCGAATTGTGTTAAGTAGTTCTTTATTTCACTTTCAGCTGATTCAGAACTTTCTTGTTTGCCTTCTTTTCCTTCCACCAAATTTTCTATTTTTTCTGTTGATACACATTTTAAAGTGTTCAATTTTCTTCTGTTTTTTGTAAATATTTAATTTCCATGTTTCTGCACCATATAGCAATGTTGAGCAAATATAGCATTTCGAAATTCATAGCTTTAGTTCTGATGTTATTTGATTTGATGTGAGTAAATTGTTCATGTTGTTTAAATTGCTTTTTGCCATTTCTATTCTGTTTATTTCTGTCTTGCATTTTCCACTATTTGTTGTAACAGGTCCATCATCATCATCATCATTGAGTGCCGTCTTCGCATCGAAGGTTGGCTACCATGGAGCGCCATTCAGCGCTGTCTCTTGCTTTGATGATGCAGGTTGTCATAGGCTGCTTGTCTATCTTTTGATGTTACTCGTCCATGTTAGTCTTGATCTGTCTTTGCCTCTTTTACTATATATTTTACTTTCCAAGATTACTTTTAGTAGACTGTTGTGTCTTTTAACATGGCCCAAAAATCTCACTTGTCTTGTTTGAATTGTGTTTAGTAGTTCTCTTTTCACTTTTAGTTGTTTTTAGACTTCATCTTTTGTTTCGTTTTCTTTCCATCCAATTCTTCCTATTCTTCTATAAATCTACATTTCAAAGGCTTCCATTTTCTGTTCTGTTTTCTTATCTAATGTCCCAGATAGTTATATATTTTTTTACTCTTTCTAGATTCTTGCCATCTACTTTGATATCTACCTGCAAACTTTGTGTGCCATCAGGATTTGTGTGCCATCAGGATTTGTGTGCCATCAGGATTTGTGTGCCATCAAGATCTGTATGCCATCAGAATTTGTGTGCCATCAGGATTTGTGAGCCATCAGGATTTGTGTGCCATCAGGATTTGTGTGCCATCTCTGTTTATTATCATGGTCAAAAGTATATGTGCCAGGCACAGAAAGATGGCCGATATCATCACTGCCTACGTCACCTATTGTAGTTGCGTTAGTTATTTATTTATCTTGTTTATAGTCCGTTATTATTTATATTAGAGTCACACCACAACGTAGTCAACACAATCATCACAGTCTATTCAGTCACAATTCACAATCAAGTTTATTGATCTTTAACTTGGAATGTGATACATAACAGTGGAAGCACTTCTCTTAGAATTACTGTTATTAATTCTGGACATTCACTAGGTTAACACCGGTGGATATTGAACTGTCCACAAGTGCTTATCGTCTGTGACATTCAATCTCTCACAACTTACTTACTACTTGTTTTCTGGGCACAACTCGGAAATAAACCTAACACTTCACAACAAAACCATCACTGTCTCTAACTAATTTATATTCTGTACTGTTCTTCAGGTTTCTAATTCACTTGTACTGGTTTTGTTCTCTCTACTCCTCATTAACTGTTCCTAAGTCACTGCTATCTTTTTATATGTTCTCTACTCTAAGCTTGACTAGTCTACCTTTCTTATTCTTCCTAACTCTCTTGTCTGTGCCTTAATACCTTCTCAGCTAACTTAAAACTGAAAAGTACTAACTGTCTAACTGACTGCCTTCGGCAGTTCGGTCGAAGCCAGACTAAGCCTACTAGTCTACATTTATGATTCATGACTAGCTCTGTCTTCCTCCTAACTTACTCAAATCTTGTGTGCCGAAGACTAAATACCCTAATATAATTTAAATAAATTATGCGCGTGAAATACTTTCTTCCAATGGATTTGTCGCAAAGTTGTCGAGAGATGACAACCTGCAACGCCCTCCGACCAATCGGAGTTCGCAATCCTGAACTATAGTTAACCTATGTCTCAGAATGGTTAAAACAGGCTGTTTGTGACTCCAAAGTAACCTCTGGTCAGCTTGACCTCTCATGAGTTTCAAAATAATGATGTTTATTTCATGACCTTTCCCCTTGTTTGTAACTTATTTACCTGACGTGTCAAGCCATGTGTTTGTCCACACGTTTACAACAACTATACAATTTCCATTATCCCGAAACTTGTTATGTCCGACTACCATTCCGCACCTACTGCTCACCATCCTTCCTCCTCGGCTTTGTCCACTACTCGCTATGAACTTTCCATTGCTTACGTACTGTACTACTGGCGACTGCTATTCTATACCACTGTTGTAAGCTGTAAGAAATTGGTACCGGCTGTGTTAGCTGACCCATGCTTTAATTCACATGTACTGATACATTACAAAGTGATTGGATGTTCAATGGAAATGTAGGTCAACTTGAACTATAGCTTTGCTGGGGTACATCGATATCAATTCTTTATAGTGATAACAATCAATAGCTTGGTTTATATTCGTCGCTTTACTTAAAGTTTAAAGATCTCTGGCGTGCGGAGTTAATGATGCCTTTATTCTGAAGATCCATGTATCGTGGAGTTAATGGTGCCTCCAGTTTAAAGATCGATGTAGCTTGGAGTTAATGATGTCTTCAATTTGATGATCGTTGAAGTGTGGAGTTAATGATGTCTTCAATTTGAAGATCCATGTAGAGTTGGGTTAATAATGTCTACAGTTTGAGGATCCCTGTATCACCGAGTTAATGGTGCCTACAGTTTGAAGATCGCTGTAGCGTTGAGGTTAAGGTGTCTTCACTTCAAAAATAGCCAGACAGAAACGTAATGGAGCAAATCTGTTTTTTTTTCTCAGTGGAAGTCTTTTCTTAAGGAAACCAGATTGAGTGGGTGAAGAGGAAACATGGGTCACGTGATAGAGTTGAGTACATAAACAACCAAACTACGCGGCTCATCTTTCTCGAAACAGAAAATGTTCAACTAAAGAAAGGAAATGTGCCGCCATCATTCAAACAAGTAAGCTTCATCGTTGTGTTTCAAGGTCACTCTCAGTATAGTAAGTAAACAAGTCAAGCGCCCCGTCACGCCAAGTGGCGTATAGGGAATATGGTATCGGTGACCCGTCACGCCAAGTGGCGTATAGGGAATATGGTATCGGTGACCCGTCACGCCAAGTGGCGTATAGGGAATATGGTGTCAGTGACCCGTCACGCCAAGTGGCGTATAGGCAATATGGTGTCAATGACCGTTATTTTTATTGTCCTTCGGTACATGATTTTTGGTGTAATGTGGTCGGTATTACACCCGCACCGCTTCACATTCCCAGAAAAATCCGGTCCCCATTTACGGCTGGGTGAACCCGGAAACCGTCGGTCAAATTGAACCCAATCTCTTGTTCTTTGTAGTTGACTAATCACTGAGCTATCGCGGCTCCTACTCTCAGTATAGGTCCGGATATATTGTGGATTTTAATTCGTCTGTAGTGATCCGGGTTTTCGATAACCGTAACCATTACCGTCGGTTCGTGAGAGCGCCAGGCTCCTACAGTGCCAGGCTAAAGATGGCAGTCACAAATGTAAAATGAAGTAGACTTTCAAGCCTTTCACAAAACCAAATATGAGCGCTTGTGTGAACTGTCCAACGTGAACTGTCCAACGTGAACTTGCAGCTTTCATTGCTCGCCGTTTTGTTGATGTTGTGGATCGTTATACCTGAAAGCGGGGAGATGAGATGGTGTGTATTGTTGGCTGTCCTGACGTTGCCAAGTTATTGTGCGTGTTGATTCATTCCGTCGATTTCTTCATTTGCTATGTCATGTAAAGGTCAAACAGAAGGCAAGAGAAATGCTTTCTTGGACGGAATAACTTTCTCTTTACGACTACTTCAACTTTTCAGTTTTCTTTATCTTAAGTCTTGGAGTGTTTGCTTCGCTGTTTACGGTGAGTCGACACTATTTTAGACTTGATCCAGCGCATTAGCTTTCTGAAATGTAAATTGGTGGGGGGGGGGGGGGGGGGGGGGGGGGGGGGGGGGGGGGGGGGGGGGGGGGGGCGGTGTACAGTTTTCATTCCTATTGTGTATATATAATAATTTAATTTATATTATAATAATTTTATTTTGGTGATATAAAAAATAAGGGGGACCACGGGCTGTACAGTTTTCATTCCTATTGTGTATATATAATAATTTAATTTATATTATAATAATTTTATTTTGGTGATATAAAAAATAAGGGGGACCACGGGGCTGTACAGTTTTCATTCCTATTGTGTATATATAATAATTTAATTTATATTATAATAATTTTATTTTGGTGATATAAAAAATAAGGGGACCACGGGCTGTACAGTTTTCGGAACCACCAAGAGGGAATAGAGAAAAGTGTCGGCCATCTTTAACTCCAACAGTCAGCAATGGGTCGTTAAATGCTGTCAGCTCAGGTGCTGCGAGTGGGTTTCAATGGCCACCGGCTGAAACAATTTACTTTATGCACTCGAAACAGACCCATAGGTGCCTGTCTCTACCTAATGATAGCAAAAAAGCTCTATAACCAGAGATTCTGTTATTCGCTGTCTATGTCTGTCCTTTCAGTTGCAACCCTTTTGAAACGGAGACTGACTCTCGATTCCAGTAGATGAGTTATTATTTCGTCATTTAATGCGACACACCACACTAATGAACTGTAAGTGAAAGAATCACTCACACCCTTTTGTGTAACTCAAGCGTCTCAACTATAGACGCCCTCGACGCCAGCTCGTCTATTACAATGAAACATTGAGTGGAGGAGGGGTGTGGGGGAGAATGGAACACAATTATATGTACAGACGGACGTAAAACGTAAAAGTCAGAAAACACGCAGGCAGGAAGAAAAGCAGAGAGATAGAAGGGGAGACAGGGGCAGTGAGAGAGTCAGAGAGAAAAAAGAGAGACAGAGAGAAAGGCAAAGAGAGAGGTAGAAAGATATGGAGAGAGAGGTAGGCAAAGAGATAGAAACAGAAAGAGGCTGAGAGAGAGGCAGAGAGATAAAATAAGAGAGACAGAGAGAAACAGCAAGAAAGGCAAAGAGATATGCATAGAGATAGAGAGGTACGCATAGAGATAGAGAGGTACGCATAGAGATAGAGAGGTACGTATAGAGATAGAGAGGTACGTATAGAGATAGAGAGGTACGTATAGAGATAGAGAGGTACGCATAGAGATAGAGAGGTACGTATAGAGAGGTACGTATAGAGATAGAGAGGTACGTATAGAGATAGAGAGGTACGTATAGAGATAGAAGCAGAGAAAGGCAGAGAGAGGCGAGAAGAGAGAAGCAATGGAGAGCGAAGGAGAATTAAAAAGAAAGTCAGAAGGACTTGAGAGAAAATGAGAACATAGATTAACTGAGAACAAGATAAAAGGTGAAAGAATATATGAAAAGATTGAAACAGAAAGGCGAGTGTGAGAAACAAGCAGCAAGGTGGGAGGCCAAGGAATGAAAGATTAGAAAATAGTAAAAGAGTGAACGAGAGGAAAACATGGATGACTAGTCAGAGAAATAACGTTATAGATGTCCTTGCCAGGAAGCCAAATGAGATGTCAAGTATGAAAAGTGGGGGGAAATATCATCACACATTTATGTGTTTGAAAAGAAACGAAAGGAAAATATATAAAAGACCTTGGATAGGACAAAGATAAAGAAGGCAACGATAATGTTATCCAATCTGCGCACATAGATAACGTTATTTTCGCACAGCAAATTGCAAGCTGGGAAATCCAATAGGCAGAAATTTGTGAAAGGACGATCGTGCGTCATTATTTCAAATATCAGCAAATAAGCATAGATTGACGAGTGATCACAACTCACACAAAAACGCTTGTTCGCTTCACGGATCTTCTAACGCCAATCCCAGAATTGTTTATATCCAGTGATATGAGGAAGCTATTTACTGCTATTTTTTTTTATCTTGTTTATGTCTGGCGACGTGTTTATTTACATGCCGCACATCGATATTTTCATGTTTATACAAATATTTTTGATAAACACAGCGTGACATTTCAGCTGGACCACATTCAGATATATTACATTAAACGTTTTTTTCCCCTCAATATTATTTATTAGAAATTGAAGTTATGAAAGTTATAAGTTATTAAATCATCGTTCTAATGTAATTTTGTATTTAAAATATTGTAATAAATTCAATTATTGCTTTCGCGTTCAGGCTGTCTAGTGCACAGAGATACTATAAGGGGAGGTCATCTGTATGCTTACACATTGGGGTATGCTGAAGTTGTATAATGTCCGAGGAGTACAGAGTAGGCGGAAATGGTTGAAGTAATCGATGACGCAGGAAAAAAAAACAGTCAAGGAAAATCGAGCTACACAAAGTATGAAGATGATCAATTATAATTGTTTTCGTGTTTTATTTTTAAAGATGGCGGCTTATTAGTGGTGGTTCTGTTACGCTGTCACAGTTGGGAGTGATGTTGGGCACAGCAATGGTTGTTGTCTTTTTGTGATGGTTTGGTCTGGTCTTGTTAATTGTTTGGTCTGGTCTTGTTAATGGTTTGGTCTGGTCTTGTTAATTGTTTGGTCTGGTCTTGTTAATTGTTTGGTCTGGTCTTGTTAATTGTTTGGTCTGGTCTTGTTAATTGTTTGGTCTGGTCTTGTTAATCGTTTGGTCTGGTCTTGTTAATTGTTTGGTCTGGTCTTGTTAATTGTTTGGTCTGATCGTGTTAATTGTTTGATTTATTCTTGTTAATTGTTTGATTTATTCTTGTTTATTGTTTGGTCTGGTCTTGTTAATTGTTTGGTCTGATCTTGTTAATTGTTTGGTCTGGTCTTGTTAATCGTTTGGTATGGTCTTGTTAATTGTTTGGTCTGGTCTTGTTAATTGTTTGGTCTGATCTTGTTAATTGTTTGGTCTGGTCTTGTTAATCGTTTGTCTGGTTTTGTTAACTGTTTGGTCTGATCTTGTTAATTGTTTGGTCTGGTCTTGTTAACTGTTTGGTCTGATCTTGTTAATTGTTTGGTCTGGTCTTGTTAATGGTTTGGTCTATTCTTGTTAATCGTTTGGTCAAATCTTGTTAATGGTTTGGTCTATTCTTGTTAATCGTTTGGCCTAGTCTTGTTAATGGTTTGATTTATTCTTGTTAATCGTTTGGCCTAGTCTTTGTTAATCGTTTTGTCTGGTCTTGTTAATCATTTGGTCTGGTGTTGTTAATTGTTTGGTCTGGTCTTGTTAATTGTTTGGTCTGGTCTCTCTTTCTCTCTGCGATCAGGACTCAATCATAGTAGGATTCCAGACTCTCACATGAAGTCAGCTGTCAGGTTAAGTGTGTTGATCGCCCCCACAGACAGAACATCACAATTAGAGTCTGCCAGATCCACTCTGATTGAACGCCCGTTAAAACGTTGCACTGTGTTCTGCGCCAGTTGCCCAGTGCATCCGATTTCAGCCAGCATTTTATTCCAATTTTCATTCCTTAGCCTTTGATTGTCCCCAATCTTCCTGCAAGGCAGCAGAATAATTCTTCAGTAGGGGGATTCTGCCCTTAGATGGTCGGCCCTCCCAGGTTTACGAGCACCATCTGCCAGAGTCACTAGAGGTGACTAACACAGACATGCACACACAAAGATAAGAGATGTGACCAACACAGACATGCACACAGCGATACGAGGCATGACTAACACTGACACACATCAAGATATATGACACATGACTAACATAACCATACATATAAAGATATGAGATATGACTGACATAGACATGCACACACAAAGATATGACACATGCCTAACATAGACATGCATACACAGATATGACATATGACCAACATAGACATGCACACACAAACATATGAGATGTGAGTAACATAGCCATGCACACACAAGGATATGAGATGTGACATACACAGACATGCACACACAAAGATATGAGATATGACTAACATAAACATGCACACAAACATATGAGATATCACTAACCCAAACATGCACACACAATGATATGACACAAGACTACCCCAGATACACACTAAGATATGAGATATGACTAAACACATACACACATAAAGATATGAGACATGATTAACACAGACACACCAAGATATGAGATATGACTAACATGACTAACATGACACACACCAAGATATGAGCCATGGCCAGCACACACACACACACCCACACACACACCCACACACCCACCCACACACCCACCCACCCACACGCACACACCCATATGCACACACCCACACACACACCCACACGCACACACCCACACACACACACCCACACACACACACACACACACACACAAAAGCTAAGATATGAACCATGGCTAGCACAGAAACACATCAAGATATGAGCCATGGCTAGCACAGAAACACATCAAGATATGAGCCATGGCTTCACGGAAAAACACCAAGAAATGAACCATGTCCAGCACAGAAACACATTTAGGTATCCATATGCTTGGGTTTGTTGTAGTCGGCAGGCTCTTCTTAACGTGGGAATCATCGACATACGAGACGCAGGCCCAGATTAACTGTTCACAGGTTTCGTTCAAACAGTTGTCCGGAGATTGGAGAGTGCAGCCTGACCCGTAGAACGTTCCCTTGCATGTACAGTTCCCGGTTTTCTGTTCACAGGTGTCGTTGAAACAGTTGTCCGGACATTTGAGAGTGCAGTCTGATCCGTAGTACGTTTCCTTGCACGTACAGTCTATACTTTCCGGGTCACATATGATGTCACAGCCATCAGAACACGTCTGTTTGCACTGTAGCCCAAAATTACCATCGGGACAAGTGTCACTACAGGTATTGCCAGGACGTTTACATTGTAGGCATTTTCCGGATTTTTCCTCACATAAAGGACAGACACTAAGACAAGACCCGGAGCAGTCGTGTCCATAGATCCCATGTGAACAGTTGCCGTGACACGTACCGATGATGACGTTGTAGCCTTTGCAGCACCCACTACACATTTGGTCTGGTCTTATTAATCGTTTGGTCTGGTCTTGTTAATTGTTTGGTCTGGTTTTGTTAATCGTTTGGTCTGGTCTTGTTAATTGTTTGGTCTGGTATTGTTAATTTTTTCTGGTCTTGTTAATTGTTTGGTCTGGTCTTGTTAATTGTTTGGTCTGGTCTTGTTAATTGTTTGGTTTAGTCTGGTCTTGTTAATTGTTTGTTTATTGTTGTTAATTGTTTGGTTTGGTCTGGTCGTGTTAATTGTTTAGACTGATCTTGTTAATCGTTTGGTCTGGTCTTGTTAATTGTTTGGTCTGGTATTGTTAATTGTTTTGTTTATTCTTGTTAATTGTTTGGTATAGTCTGGTCTTGTTAATTGTTTGGTCTGGTCTTGTTAATTGTTTGGTCTGGTCTTGTTAATCGTTTGGCTTAGTCTTGTTAATGGTTTGGTCTATTCTTGTTAATCGTTTGGACTAGTATTGTTAACGGTTTGGTTTATTCTTGTAAATCATTTGGCCTAGTCTTGTTAATCGTTTGGTCTGGTCTTGTTAATCATTTGGTCTGGTCTTGTTAATTATTTGGTCTGGTCTTGTTAATTATTTGGTCTGATCTTATGAATTGTTTGATCTGTTGTTGTTAATTGTTTGGTCTGGTCTTGTTAATTGTTTGGTCTGGTCTTGTTAATTGTTTGGTCTGGTCTTGTTAATTGTTTGGTCTATTCTTGTTAATTGTTTGGTTTGGTCTGGTTAATTGTTTGGTCTGTTCTTGTTAATTGTTTGGTCTGATCTTGTTAATAGTTTGGTCTGGTCTTGTTAATTGTTTGATCTGATCTTATTAATGGTTTGGTCTGGTCTTGTTAATTGTTTGGTCTATTCTTGTTAATTGTTTGGTCTGGTCTGGTTAATTGTTTGGTCTGGTCTTGTTAATTGCTTGGTCTGATCTTGTTAATAGTTTGGTCTGGTCTTGTTAATTGTTTGATCTGATCTTGTTAATCGTTTGGTCTGGTCTTGTTAACTGTTTGGTCTGGTCTTGTTAATTGTTTGGTCTGGTCTTGTTAATTGTTTGGTCTGGTCTTGTTAATTGTTTGGTCTGGTCTTGTTAATATTTTTATGTCTAGTCTTGTTAATGGTTTGGTCTGGTCTTGTTAATTGTTTGGTTTGAACTTGTTAATCGTTTGGTCTGGTCTTGTTAATTGTTTGGTCTGGTCTTGTTAATGGTTTGGTCTGGTCTTGTTAATTGTTTGGTCTGATCTTGTTAATTGTTTGGTCTGGTCTTGTTAATTGTTTGGTCTGATCTTGTTAATTGTTTGGTCTGGTCTTGTTAATGGTTTGGTCTGGTCTTGTTAATTGTTTGGTCTGATCTTGTTAATCGTTTGGTCTGGTCTTGTTAACTGTTTGGTCTGATCTTGTTAATTGTTTGGTCTGGACTTGTTGTTGTTTGGTCTATTCTTGTTAATCGTTTGGTCTAATCTTGTTAATCGTTTGCCTAGTCTTGTTAATGGTTTGATTTATTCTTGTTAATCGTTTGGCCTAGTCATTGTTAATCGTTTGGTCTGGTCTTGTTAATTGTTTGGTCTGGTCTCTCTTTCTCTCTGCGATCAGGTCTCAATCATAGTAGGATTCCAGACTCTCACATGAAGTCAGCTGTCAGGTTAAGTGTGTTGATCGCCCCCACAGACAGAACATCACAATTAGAGCCTGCCAGATCCACTCTGATTGAACGCCCGTTAAAACGTTGCACTGTGTTCTGCGCCAGTTGCCCAGTGCATCCGATTTCAGCCATCATTTTATTACAATTTGCATTCCTTAGCCTTTGATTGTCCCCAATCTTCCTGCAAGGCAGCAGAATAATTTTTCAGTAGGGGGATTCTGCCCTTAGATGGTCGGCCCTCCCAGGTTTACGAGCACCATCTGCCAGAGTCACTAGTAGTGACAAACACAGACATGCACACACAAAGATAAGCGATGTGACCAACACAGACATGCACACAGCGATACGAGGCATGACTAACACTGACACACATCAAGATATATGACACATGACTAACATAAACATGCATATAAAGATATGAGATATGACTGACATAGACATGCACACACAAAGATATGACACATGCCTAACATAGACATGCATACAAAGATATGACATATGTCCAACATAGACATGCACACACAAACATATGAGATGTGAGTAACATAGCCATGCACACACAAGGATATGAGATGTGACATACACAGACATGCACACACAAAGATATGAGATATGACTAACATTAACATGCACACAAACATATGAGATATCACTAACCCAAACATGCACACACAATGATATGACACAAGACTAACCCAGATACACACTAAGATATGAGATATGACTAAACACATACACACATAAAGATATGAGACATGATTAACACAGACACACCAAGATATGAGATATGACTAACATGACTAACATGACACACACCAAGATATGAGCCATGGCCAGCACACACACACACACACACACCCACCCACACACACACCCACACGCACACACCCACACGCACACACACACACCCACACACACACACGCACACACACACACACACACACACACACACAAAAGCTAAGATATGAGCCATGGTTAGCACAGAAACACATCAAGATATGAGCCATGGCTTCACGGAAAAACACCAAGAAATGAACCATGTCCAGCACAGAAACACATTAAGGTATCCATATGCTTGGGTTTGTTGTAGTCGGCAGACTCTTCTTAACGTGGGAATCATCGACATACGACACGCAGGCCCAGATTAACTGTTCACAGGTTTCGTTCAAACAGTTGTTTGGAGATTTGAGAGTGCAGTCTGACCCGTAGAACGTTCCCTTGCATGTACAGTTCCCGGTTTTCTGTTCACAGGTGTCGTTAAAACAGTTGTCCTGACATTTGAGAGTGCAGTCTGATCCGTAGTACGTTTCCTTGCACGTACAGTCTATACTTTCCGGGTCACATATGATGTCACAGCCCTCAGAACACGTCTGTTTGCACTGTAGCCCAAAATTACCATCGGGACAAGTGTCACTACAGTTATAGCCAGGACGTTTACATTGTAGGCATTTTCCGAATTTTTCCTCACATAAAGGACAGACACTAAGACAAGACCCGGAGCAGTCGTGTCCATAGCTCCCATGTGAACAGTTGCCGTGACACGTACCGGAGATGACGTTGTAGCCTTTGCAGCACCCACTACACATTTGGTCTAGTCTTATTAATCGTTTGGTCTGGTCTTGTTAATTGTTTGGTCTGGTCTTGTTAATTGTTTGGTCTGGTCTTGTTAATTGTTTGGTTTATTCTTGTTAATTGTTTGGTTTAGTCTGGTCTTGTTAATTGTTTGTTTATTGTTGTTAATTGTTTGGTTTGGTCTGGTCGTGTTAATTGTTTAGTCTGATCTTGTTAATCGTTTGGTCTGGTCTTGTTAATTGTTTGGTCTGGTCTTGTTAATTGTTTGGTTTATTCTTGTTAATTGTTTGGTTTAGTCTGGTCTTGTTAATTGTTTGGTCTGGTCTTGTTAATTGTTTGGTCTGGTCTTGTTAATCGTTTGGCTTAGTCTTGTTAATGGTTTGGTCTATTCTTGTTAATCGTTTGGACTAGTATTGTTAATGGTTTGGTTTATTCTTGTAAATCATTTGGCCTAGTCTTGTTAATCGTTTGGTCTGGTCTTGTTAATCATTTGGTCTGGTCTTGTTAATTATTTGGTCTGGTCTTGTTAATTATTTAGTCTGGTCTTATGAATTGTTTGATCTGTTGTTGTTAATTGTTTGGTCTGGTCTTGTTAATTGTTTGGTTTGAACTTGTTAATCGTTTGGTCTGGTCTTGTTAATTGTTTGGTCTATTCTTGTTAATTGTTTGGTTTGTTGTGGTCTTGTTAATTGTTTGGTCTGGTGTTGTTAATTGTGTGGTCTGGTCTTGTTAATTGTTTGGTCTGGTCTTGTTAATTGTTTGGTCTGGTCTTGTTAATTGTTTGGTCTATTCTTGTTAATTGTTTGGTTTGGTCTGGTTAATTGTTTGGTCTGTTCTTGTTAATTGTTTGGTCTGATCTTGTTAATAGTTTGGTCTGGTCTTGTTAATTGTTTGATCTGATCTTGTTAATGGTTTGGTCTGGTTTTGTTAATTGTTTGATCTGGTCTTGTTAATTGTTTGATTTATTCTTGTTAATTGTTTGGTTTAGTCTGGTCTTGTTAATTGTTTGGTCTGGTCTTCTTAATTCACCAATTCGACATGTCCCCAGGATACAATTATTTTGTGTAAATATTCTCTTAATCCTCCCTTTTTCTTCTCTCTCTTGTGTCTCACTCTTCTCTCACTCTTCCCTCACTCTTCTGCCACTCTTCTCTATCTCTCTCTCCTCTCTCTTCTTTCTCTTTTCTCTCTCTTCTTTCTCGTCTCTCTCTCTTCTCTCTCTGTCTCTCTCTGTCGCTGACCTTTTACAGAGCCAGGAGGAAAAAAACAGTAGAAGAGAAAGTAAAAAAAAACAACAACTATAGAATGTAGCAAGTGAATCTTCCACTGTATATATACCACTGTGAATCCCTTTGTACAGGGCAATAAAACACACAAATAAAGCAATGCGACGATAATCAATGTGAGGGAATGTGCCGAATGCGGAAAGATTCAGGAAAATCATAATAGAGAGGTTATCCTGCACGATAAACTGGGCGGGTCCAACGAAGATCACAACATTACTGACCAAGTCTTGATCCCTGTCGGTTCGTGACCCTTTCTGGTTCAGCAAATGTTCATCAAATGAAGAGTTAATTGCAGCGGGAGTATACATGAATAAAAGCATTGACACGTGAAGCAATAATGATACTGCAGTGGGGGAGGGAGGGTGCAAGAGTGGTCACCTTCCTGAACTAAAGCTTAGACACATATATCAACAATGTCAACGGTGGACCTTCCACTTCGTGAACTAAAGCTATGATATATGTAGCAACAATTTCAACGGTTGACCTTACACTACGTGAACTGAAGCTTTAACACATGTAGCAACAATTTCAACAGTGGACCTTCCACTACGTGAACTGAAGCTTTAACACATGTAGCAACAATATCAACGGTGGACCTTCCACTACGTGAACTAAAGCTTTGACACATGTAGCAACAATGTCAACAGTGGACCTTCCACTTCGTGAACTAAAGCTTTGATATATGTAGCAACAATGTCAACAGTGGACCTTCCACTACATGAACTAAAGCTTTGAAACATGTATCAACAATGCCAACGGTGGACCTTCCACTTCGTGAACTAAAGCTTTGACACATGTAGCAACAATGTCAACGGTGGACTTTCCACTTCGAGAAATAACGCTATGACATATGTAGCAACAATGTCCACGGTGGACCTTCCCCTATGTGAACTAAAGCTTTGACATATGTAGCAACAATGTCAACGGTAGACCTTACACTACGTGAACTAAAGCTTTGACACATGTAGCAACAATTTCAACGGTTGACCTTCCACTACGTGAACTAAAGCTTTGACACATGTAGCAACAATGTCCACGGTGGACCTTCCTCTAAGTGAACTAAAGCTTTGACACATGTAAAGTTTCAGAATAAAATCAATATGGATTTAGAAGAACAACAATTTGAATTTAAATAAAACAGTGGGACAAAATATATTCTGCATGGGGACATTAATCGAAAAGTACATAGAAGTATACAAACTAATATATACCTGCTTCATAGATTACACATTAAAGTTGTTATTTACACAAGTTACCCCCGCCATAGAATATATAAAGAAACAACAGATAATATGGTTTGGCGTTCTCTTTTCCCAAGTGTTTCTTTGCATGTCTCTTTCCATATATCTACTACCTGTTTCCAATGATCTTCTATATTTATTGAAATTTCTAGTTGTTTGAGTACTTGTATTTGTTTGATATTGTGACTGCGAATTTACTGTAATGTACTGTAATGATAGGGAGCCGCGATAGCTCAGTGGTTAGTGAACTGGACTACAAAGGACAAGGGGTAGGGTTCGATACCAACCGACGGCATCCGGGTTCACCCAGCCTTTAATGGGTACCGGATTTTTTTCTGGGAAAGTGAAGCAGCACGGGCGTAATACTGACCACATTACCCCAAAAATCATGTGCAGAAGGTCTGTAAAATATAGGGTCACTAACACCATATTTCCCTATACGCCACTTGGCGTGACGGGGGTACTTTACTTTACTTATAATGATACTGTATTACTTGCAGAAAATCATAAAGATCTACAACAATTAGTTAATGAGATAACCATGATGGCCAAAAATATGGATTAGATATGAATACTAACAAAGACTAAAACTATGATCATAAACAAAGATAACACTCAAAACATACAAGTGGATATCAAAATGGAAGGAATAGACCTGGAGACTGTTCAGAGCTACAACTATCTTGGAAATAATATAACCCGTGATGGAAAATGTACAACTGGAAGGAAAATTCAAGGTAAAAGAGGCAGAGGCAGAGCAAGACTAACATGAACGAGTAACATCAAAAGATGGACAAGTCAGTCTATGACAACCTGCATCATCAAAGCAAGAGACAGAGCGGAATGGAAGCCAACCTTCGATGCGGTGATATTACTTAAAGATGATAATGATGATGGTTATGATGATGATGATGATGATGGCGAATGACGATCTTTGGTGACCTTTCACGACATCTCAGTAGAAAGCGCGTTCTAATTCCCAATAGAGACCTACACACAGAAGTTGTGCACTTTTCTGTGGAATGCTTGTTCAAATAAGTTGTGCACATTTGAAGCTACAACATATGTTTGTTCGAGTTGTGGAGCAGCCATATAGTCAGTAAGTGCATTGAAGCTTTGAGTCTCCGAGGCACTTCATTGAAACCAGCCTTGACACTATTTAACATGTGGCTCACTTGTTAGGGGAGCTGGTGGCAATAGTGATGACGATGATGATGATGACGACGATGATGATGGTGATAAATGTCTAGCTGCTATCTTAAACAGCAATTGGAATTTGCGAAGACAGGAACTACATGACATCACTGTCATTTCATCGCTCTTAGAATCAGTCAGTCCCTGATTTGAGAGTTGTTATTTACACAAGTAGATCGATAGACACACGCAGTGTACACGTAGACAGCAAATAGCATGCAGCATTTTACCGTAAACAGAACAGGGAAACATACATTCTAGAGCAGGCAGACACGTCGACCTCATTATTTTGACATTTAAGAACATGCCAAAACTTTTTGGCTTCAATCAATTATTAAAATCACTTAACTGACATGTCGTTCCTTCCAAGATAAGCCAAGGAGAATCAATAGACAGGTCACAAAACTACTTATATCTTGGGCAAGTAGTAACAGAAAAAAGCAAAATGAGAAGGACATGAAGAAAAAAATGTGTCTGGCGAAAAGTTATAAATGTCAAACTAAGAAGATTTTAAACATATAAACACACAGAGGTGAAAATGGTCACCGGATCTATGCAGTTATATTTTTGAAGGCAGAAAATGGTCACCGGATCCATTCAGTTATATTTTTGAAGGCAGAAAGCTGAACGGGCAATAAAAGGATTGTGGCTACTGAAATGTGAATATTGAGAGAAAGAGAACGCATGCTAGGGAATGAGAGACAAATAGAGAATTATGTGATAATAGTAGACATTTGTCTCTTATAAGCATGACTAATAGCGTGGAGAATTATGTGATAATAGTAGACATTTGTCTCTTATAAGCATGACTAATAGCGTGGAGAATTATGTGATAATAGTAGACATTTGTCTCTTATAAGCATGACTAATAGCGTGGAGAATTATGTGATAATAGTAGACATTTGTCTCTTATAAGCATTACTAATAGCGTGGAGAATTATGTGATAATAGTGGACATTTGTCTCTTATAAGCATGACTAATAGCGTGCTGTTAGGAAGTAATTCCCGAGGCAATGAATTCCCTTTTGACTTGAACAGCCCTTGTCATTCAGTCTCAGGGAAACACAAAATAAGGTCCCGTCGAAAGGTCAGGAACGATAAATCTAATTACCAGAAAAAAATGAATGAAGCAGCTCTGATTGCGTGTCCTTGCAACTGACCACAACAATCCGGGTTCGATTCCTAGACAGGATGACTTTTTTCTCGGACCTACATGAGTTCACGCAGTCTCTGAAAATAGGTACCGGGTTTTTTTTAATGGGGTTGGGGGGAATAGAGCGATCTGGCGTGGCACTGACCACATAACCCATACTATATGTATGTGCCTTTGGTCATTGAACAAATATGCACACTACAACAATATTGTCAATACACTTACAACATTTAGAAAGCCCTTTCTATATGAACGGATGAAGGATAACAACTATTGATACGATCATGTCTCACACAAGAAGAGGAAACACAAACAGCAAACGTGAAGATCCGATCATGGAGCTGGAAGGCAGAGATTGCCAGCGAGCCAGACACTGTGTTGAGTTCTTGTAAGCCAGGTCGGTGTTCAGACTTTCAGAACTTGCCACGGAAATACAGAATGCGCAGTAAGCTCAGAGCAGGAATGCGACTCCACAATGGGCAAACTATTGAACGCTCGAGATGACTTCCAGTTGTTCATTAATGTTAGCCACTTATCTGTGAGAGGGCTAGCCGGATATAGGTAATATAGGTTATATCGGTTATATAGGTTAGCGGGCTATGCGGATATAGGTTATATAGGTTAGCGGGCTAGCCGGATATAGGTTATATAGGTTATATCGGTTATATAGGTTAGCGGGCTATGCGGATATAGATTATATAGGTTAGCGGGCTAGCCGGATATAGGTAATATAGGTTAGCGGGCTATGCGGATATAGGTTATATAGATTAGCGGGCTAGCCGGATATAGGTAATATAGGTTAGCGGGCTATGCGGATATAGGTTATATAGGTTAGCGGGCTAGCCGGATATAGGTAATATAGGTTAGCGGGCTATGCGGATATAGGTTATATAGGTTAGCGGGCTATGCGGATATATGTTATATAGGTTAGCGGGCTATGCGGATATAGGTTATATAGGTTAGCGGGCTAGCCGGATATAGGTTATATAGGTTAGCGGGCTATGCGGATATAGGTTATATAGGTTAGCGAGCTATGCGGATATAGGTTATATAGGTTAGCGAGCTATGCGGATATAGGTTATATAGGTTAGCGGACTATGCGGATATAGGTTATATAGGTTATATAGTTTATATTGTTATATATGAAGGTTGTTGACAGCACACAGAACGGCATTGGAAAGCTTGAGATAGGCTACTGAAACAATGGAGATTGGACACTTGATTGTCTCAGTAGCAGACTGACAGTTATTTTAGAGAGGAAAATACAAGGTAAATGAGACAGAGGCTGAAAAGCATTATCTTGGATTCACTACATCAAACAAATGCGCAATGGGAGTGTGTTGTGTATGGGTAAGATGTCGGTCTGTTTGCCAAAAATGTCCGGGTTTCGAAGCCTTCCACAAAGGGTGGGAATTTTTCTCTTTAAATCCGTTGTTACTTCGTGGCTTTATCCATCCTTGGTCTCTAGATAGTGAGATCCCACCCTAACCTCTCTAGATAGTGAGATCCCATCCTACCCTCTCTAGATAGTGAGATCCCATCCTACCATCTCTAGATAGTGAGATCCCATCCTACCCTCACTAAATAGTGAGATCCAATCCTACCCTCACTAGATAGTGAGATCCCATCCTACCCTCTCTAGATAGTGAGATCCCATCCTACCCTCTCTAGATAGTGAGATCCCATCCTACCCTCACTAATAGTGAGATCCCATCCTACCCTCACTAGACAGTGAGATCCCATCCTACCCACTCTAGATAGTGAGATCCCATCCTACCCTCTCTAGATAGTGAGATCCCATCCTTCCCTCACTAGATAGTGAGATCCCATCCTACCCTCACTAGATAGTCAAATCACATCTTACCCTCACTAATAGTGAGATCCCATCCTACCCTCTCTAGATAGTGAGATCCCATCCTACCCTCACTAGACAGTGAGATCCCATCCTACCCTCACTAGATAGTGAGATCCCATCCTACCCACTCTAGATAGTGAGATCCCATCCTACACTCACTAGATATTGAGATCCCATCCTACCCTCACTAGATAGTGAGATCCCATTCTAGCCCTCACTAGATAGTGAGATCCCATCCTACCCTCACTAGAAAGTGAGGAAGATGACGGATGACTCGGGTCGAAATGTTCATATATCAGATCTTGCTGTAAACGAGCGCGAGCTGATAGGTTCATATATCACATCTTGCTGTAAACGAGCGCGAGCTGATAGGTTCATATATCACATTTTGCTGTAAACGAGCGCGAGCTGATTGGTTCATATATCAGATCTTGCTGTAAACGAGCGCGTGCCGATAGTTTCATATATCACATCTTGCTGTAAACGAGCGCGAGCTGATAGGTTCATATATCACATCTAGCTGTAAATGGGCGCGAGCTGATAGTTTCATATATCAGATCTTGCTGTAAACGAGCGCGGGCTGAAAGGTTCTTATATCACATCTTGATGTAAACGAGCGCGAGCTGATAGGTTCATATATCAGATCTTGCTGTAAACGAGCGCGGGCTGAAAGGTTCTTATATCACATCTCGCTGTAAACGAGCGCGAGCTGATAGGTTCATATATCAGATCTTGCTGTAAACGAGCGCGGGCTGAAAGGTTCTTATATCACATCTTGATGTAAACGAGCGCGAGCTGATAGGTTCATATATCAGATCTTGCTATAAACGAGCGCGAGCTGATAGGTTCTTATATCACATCTTGATGTAAACGAGCGCGAGCTGATAGGTTCATATATCAGATCTTGCTATAAACGAGCGCGAGCTGATAGGTTCATATATCACATCTTGCTATAAACGAGCGCGAGCTGATAGGTTCATATATCAGATCTTGCTATAAACGAGCGCGAGCTGATAGGTTCATATATCAGATCTTGCTATAAACGAGCGCGAGCTGATAGGTTCATATATCAGATCGTGATGTAAACGAGCGCGGGCTGAAAGGTTCTTATATCACATCTCGCTGTAAACGAGCGCGAGCTGATAGGTTCATATATCAGATCTTGCTGTAAACGAGCGACACCAACGCATCCACTGAACGAGTGAACGTTGAACAGGAAGAAAATGAAGTGGAGATGGACAGAAGAACCTATAACCGCGTGTAGCAAGGCAAGAGACAGAACCTATAACCGCGTGTAGCAAGGCAAGAGACAGAACCTATAACCGCGTGTAGCAAGGCAAGAGACAGAACCTATAACCGCGTGTAGCAAGGCAAGCGACAGAAGAAACTATAACCGCGTGTAGCAAGGCAAGAGACAGAAGAAACTATAACCGCGTGTAGCAATGCAAGAAACAGAAGAACCTATAACCGCGTGTAGCAAGGCAAGAGACAGAACCTATAACCACCGGTAGCAAAGGCAAGAGACAGAACCTATAATCGTGTGTAGCAATGCAAGAGACAGAAGAACCATAACCGCGTGTAGCAAAGGCAATAGACTGAACCTATAACCGCGTGTAACAAGGCAAGAGACAGAAGAACCATAACCACGTGTAGCAAGGCAAGAGACAGACCTATAACCGCGTGTAGCAAGGCAAGCGACAGAAGAAACTATAACCGCGTGTAGCAAGGCAAGAGACAGAAGAAACTATAACCGCGTGTAGCAAGGCAAAAGACAGAACCTATAACCGCGTGTAGCAATGCAAGAGACAGAAGAAACTATAACCGCGTGTAGCAAGGCAAGCGACAGAAGAAACTATAACCGCGTGTAGTAAAGGCAAGAGACAGAAGAAGCGATAACCGTGTGTAGCAAGGCAAGAGACAGAAGAACCTATAACCGCGTGTAGTAAAGGCAAGAGACAGAAGAAGCGATAACCGTGTGTAGCAAGGCAAGAGACAGAAGAACCTATAACCGCATGTAGAAAAGGCAAGAGACAGAAGAACCTATACCGCGTGTAGTAAAGGCAAGAGACAGAAGAAGCGATAACCGTGTGTAGCAAGGCAAGAGACAGAAGAACCTATAACCGCGTGTAGTAAAGGCAAGAGACAGAAGAAGCGATAACCGTGTATAGCAAGGCAAGAGACAGAAGAACCTATAACCGCGTGTAGTAAAGGCAAGAGACAGAAGAAGCGATAACCGCGTGTAGTAAAGGCAAGAGACAGAAGAAGCGATAACCGCGTGTAGTAAAGACAAGAGACAGAAGAAGCGATAACCGTGTGTAGCAAGGCAAGAGACAGAAGAACCTATAACCGTGTGTAGTAAAGGCAAGAGACAGAAGAACCTATAACCGTGTGTAGTAAAGGCAAGAGACAGAAGAACCTATAACCGTGTGTAGTAAAGGCAAGAGACAGAAGAACCTATAACCGTGTGTAGCAAGGCAAGAGACAGAAGAACCTATAACTGCGTGTAGCAAGGCAAGAGACATAACCTATAACCACGTGTAGCAAGGCAAAAGACAGAACCTATAACCGTGTGTAGCAAAGCAAGAGACATAACCATAACCGCGTGTAGCAAGCAAGAGATAAAAGAACCATAACCGCGTGTAGCAAGGCAAGAGGCAGAACCTATAACCGCTCGTAGCAAGCAAGCGACAGAACCTATAACCGCGTGTAGCAAGGCAAGAGACAGAAGAACCATAACCGTGTGTAGCAAGGCAAGCGACAGAACCTATAACCGCGCGTAGCAAGGCAAGAGATGGAACCTATAACCGCGTGTAGCAAGGCAAGAGACAGAAGAACCATAATCGTGTGTAGCAAGGCAAGAGACAGAACCTATAACCGCGTGTAGCAAGGCAAGAGACAGAAGAACCATAACCGCGTGTAGCAAGGCAAGAGACAGAAGGACCATTACCGCGTGTAGCAAGGCAAGAGACAGAACCAATAACCGCGTGTAGCAAGGCAAGAGATAGAACCTATAACCGCGTGTAGCAAGGCAAGAGACAGAAGTACCATAACCGTGTGTAGCAAGGCAAGAGACAGAACCTATAACCGCGTGTAGCAAGGCAAGAAACAGAACCTATAACCGCGTGTAGCAAGGCAAGAGAGAGAAGAACCATAACCGCGTGTAGCAAGGCAAGAGACAGAACCTATAACCGCGTGTAGCAAGGCAAGAGACAGAAGAACCTGTAAACGCGTGTAGCAAGGCAAGAGACAGAACCTATAATCGCGTGTAGCAAGGCAAGAGACAGAACCTATAACCGCGTGTAGCAAGGAAAGAGACAGAACCTATAACCGCGTGTAGCAAGGCAAGAGACAGAACCTATAACCGCGTGTAGCAAGGCAAGAGACAGAACCTATAACCGCGTGTAGCAAGGCAAGAGACAGAAGAACCTATAACCGCGTGTAGCAAGGCAAGAGACAGAACCTATAACCGTGTGTAGCAAGGCAAGAGACAGAACCTATAACAGCGTGTAGCAAGGAAAGAGACAGAACTTATAACCGCGTGTAGCAAGGCATGAGACAGAACCTATAACCGCGTATAGCAAGACATGAGACAGAACCATAACCGCGTGTATCAAAGCAAGAAACAGAACCTATAACCGTGTGTAGCAAGGCAAGAGACAGAACCTATAACCGCGTGTAGCAAGGCAAGAGACAGAACCTATAACCGCGTGTAGCAAGGCAAGAGACAGAACCTATAACCGCGTGTAGCAAGGCATGAGACAGAAGAACCTATAACCGCGTGTAGCAAGGCAAGAGACAGAACCTATAACCGCGTGTAGCAAGGCATGAGACAGAACCTATTACCGCGTATAGCAAGACATGAGACAGAACTATAACCGCGTGTAGCAAGGCAAGAAACAGAACCTATAACCGCGTGTAGCATGCAAGAGACAAAGAACCATAACCACGTGAGCAATGCAAGAGACAGAAGAACGATAACCACGTGTAGCAAGGCAAGAGACAGATCCTATAACCGCGTGTAGCAAGGCAAGAGACAGAAAACCTATAACCGCGTGTAGCAAGGCAAGAGACAGAAGAACCTATTATCGCGTGTAGCAAGGCAAGAGACAGAAGAACCTATACCGCGTGTAGCAAGGCAAGAGACAGAACCTATAACCGCGTGTAGCAAGGCAAGAACAGAACCTATAACCGCGTGTAGCAATTCAAGAGACAGAACCTATAACCGCGTGTAGCAATGCAAGAGACAGAAGAACCTATAACCGCGTGTAGCAAGGCAAGAGACAGAACCTATAACCGCGTGTAGCAAGGCAAGAGACAGAACCTATACCGCGTGTAGCAAGGCAAGAGACAGACCTATAACCGCGTGTAGCAAGGCAAGAGACAGAACCTATAACCGCGTGTAGCAAGGCAAGAGACAGAACCTATAACCGCGTGTAGCAAGGCAAGCGACAGAAGAACTATAACCGCGTGTAGCAAGGCAAGAGACAGAAGAAACTATAACCGCGTGTAGCAATGCAAGACAGAAGAACCTATAACCGCGTGTAGCAAGGCAAGAGACAGAACCTATAACCCCGTAGCAAAGGCAAGAGACAGAACCTATAACCGTGTGTAGCAATGCAAGAGACAGAAGAACCATAACCGCGTGTAGCAAGGCAATAGACAGAACCTATAACCGCGTGTAACAAGGCAAGAGACAGAAGAACCATAACCACGTGTAGCAAGGCAAGACAGAACCTATAACCGCGTGTAGCAAGGCAAGCGACAGAAGAACTATAACCGCGTGTAGCAAGGCAAGAGACAGAAGAAACTATAACCGCACCGCGTGTAGCAAGGCAAGACAGAACCTATAACCGCGTGTAGCAATGCAAGAGACAGAAGAAACTATAACCGCGTGTAGCAAGGCAAGCGACAGAAGAAACTATACCGCGTGTAGCAAGGCAAGAGACAGAAGCGATAACCGTGTGTAGCAAGGCAAGAGACAGAAGAACCTATAACCGCGTGTAGCAAAGGCAAGAGACAGAAGAAGCGATAACCGTGTGTAGCAAGGCAAGAGACAGAAGAACCTATAACCCGCATGTAGCAAGGCAAGAGACAGAAGAACCTATAACCGCGTGTAGCAAGGCAAGAGACAGAAGAAGCGATAACCGCGTGTAGCAAAGGCAAGAGACAGAAAGCGATAACCGCGTGTAGTAAAGGCAAGAGACAGAAGAAGCGATAACCGCGTGTAGCAAGGCAGAGACAGAGAACCTATAACCGTGTGTAGTAAGGCAAGAGACAGAAGAACCTATAACCGTGTGTAGTAAAGGCAAGAGACAGAAGAACCTATAACCGTGTGTAGTAAAGGCAAGAGACAGAAGAACCTATAACCGTGTGTAGCAAGGCAAGAGACAGAAGAACCTATAACTGCGTGTAGCAAGGCAAGAGACATAACCTATAACCACGTGTAGCAAGGCAAAAGACAGAACCTATAACCGTGTGTAGCAAGCAAGAGACATAACCAATAACCGCGTGTAGCAAGGCAAGAGATAGAACCATAACCGCGTGTAGCAAGGCAAGAGACAGAACCTATAACCGCTCGTAGCAAGGCAAGCGACAGAACCTATAACCGCGTGTAGCAAGGCAAGAGACAAAGAACCATAACCGTGTGTAGCAAGGCAAGCGACAGAACCTATAACCGCGCGTAGCAGGCAAGAGATGGAACCTATAACCGCGTGTAGCAAGGCAAGAGACAGAAGAACCATTCGTTGTAGCAAGGCAAGAGACAGAACCTATAACCGTGTAGCAAGGCAAGAGACAGAAGAACCTATAACCGCGTGTAGCAAGGCAAGAGACAGAAGGACCATTACCGCGTGTAGCAAGGCAAGAGACAGAACCATAACCGCGTGTAGCAAGGCAAGAGATAGAACCTATAACCGCGTGTAGCAAGGCAAGAGACAGAAGAACCATAACCGTGTGTAGCAAGGCAAGAGACAGAACCTATAACCGCGTGTAGCAAGGCAAGAAACAGAACCTATAACCGCGTGTAGCAAGGCAAGAGAGAGAGAACCATAACCGCGTGTAGCAAGGCAAGAGACAGAACCTATAACCGCGTGTAGCAAGGCAAGAGACAGAAGAACCTGTAAACGCGTGTAGCAAGGCAAGAGACAGAACCTATAATCGCGTGTAGCAAGGCAAGAGACAGAACCTATAAGCGCGTGTAGCAAGGAAAGAGACAGAACCTATAACCGCGTGTAGCAAGGCAAGAGACAGAACCTATAACCGCGTGTAGCAAGGCAAGAGACAGAACCTATAACCGCGTGTAGCAAGGCAAGAGACAGAAGAACCTATAACCGCGTGTAGCAAGGCAAGAGACAGAACCTATAACCGTGTGTAGCAAGGCAAGAGACAGAACCTATAACCGCGTGTAGCAAGGAAGAGACAGAACTTATAACCGCGTGTAGCAAGGCATGAGACAGAACCTATAACCGCGTATAGCAAGACATGAGACAGAACCCATAACCGCGTGTATCAAAGCAAGAAACAGAACCTATAACCGTGTGTAGCAAGGCAAGAGACAGAACCTATAACCGCGTGTAGCAAGGCAAGAGACAGAACCTATAACCGCGTGTAGCAAGGCAAGAGACAGAACCTATAACCGCGTGTAGCAAGGCATGAGACAGAAGAACCTATAACCGCGTGTAGCAAGGCAAGAGACAGAACCTATAACCGCGTGTAGCAAGGCAAGAGACAGAACCTATTACCGCGTATAGCAAGACATGAGACAGAACCTATAACCGCGTGTAGCAAGGCAAGAGACAGAACCTATAACCGCGTATAGCAAGGCAAGAGACAGAACCTATAACCGCGTGTAGCAAGTCAAGTGACAGAACCTATAACCGCGTGTAGCAATGCAAGAGACAGAAGAACCTATAACCGCGTGTAGCAAGGCAAGAAACAGAACCTATAACCGCGTGTAACAGGCAAGAGACAGAACCTATAACCGCGTGTAGCAATGCAAGAGACAGAACCATAACCACGTGAGCAATGCAAGAGACAGAAGAACGATAACCACGTGTAGCAAGGCAAGAGACAGATCCTATAACCGCGTGTAGCAAGGCAAGAGACAGAAGAACCTATAACCGCGTGTAGCAAGGCAAGAGACAGAAGAACCTATTATCGCGTGTAGCAAGGCAAGAGACAGAAGAACCTATAACCGCGTGTAGCAAGGCAAGAGACAGAACCTATAACCGCGTGTAGCAAGGCAAGAAACAGAACCTATAACCGCGTGTAGCAATTCAAGAGACAGAACCTATAACCGCGTGTAGCAATGCAAGAGACAGAAGAACCTATAACCGCGTGTAGCAAAGGCAAGAGACAGAACCTATAACCGCGTGTAGCAAGGCAAGAAACAGAACCTATAACCGCGTGTAGCAAGGCAAGAGACAGAACCTATAACCGCCGGTAGCAAGGCAAGAGACAGAACCTATAACCACGTGTAGCAAGGCAAGAGACAGAACCTATAACCGCCGGTAGCAAAGCAAGAAACAGAACCTATAACCGCGTGTAGCAAGGCAAGAGACAGAACCTATAACCGTGTGTAGCAAGGCAAGAGACAGAACCTATAACCGCGTGTAGCAAGGAAAGAGACAGAACTTATAACCGCGTGTAGCAAGGCATGAGACAGAACCTATAACCGCGTATAGCAAGACATGAGACAGAACCTATAACCGCGTGTATCAAAGCAAGAAACAGAACCTATAACCGTGTGTAGCAAGGCAAGAGACAGAACCTATAACCGCGTGTAGCAAGGCAAGAGACAGAACCTATAACCGCGTGTAGCAAGGCAAGAGACAGAACCTATAACCGCGTGTAGCAAGGCAAGAGACAGAACCTATAACCGCGTGTAGCATGGCAAGAGACAGAACCTATAACCGCATGTAGCAAGGCAAGAGACAGAAGAACCTATAACCGCGTGTAGCAAGGCAAGAGACAGAACCTATAACCGCGTGTAGCAAGGCATGAGACAGAACCTATAACGCGTATAGCAAGACATGAGACAGAACCTATAACCGCGTGTAGCAAGGCAAGAGACAGAACCTATAACCGCGTATAGCAAGGCAAGAGACAGAACCTATAACCGTGTGTAGCAAGGCAAGTGACAGAACCTATAACCGCGTGTAGCAATGCAAGAGACAGAAGAACCTATAACCGCGTGTAGCAAAGGCAAGAAACAGAACCTATAACCGCGTGTAACAAGGCAAGAGACAGAACCTATAACCGCGTGTAGCAATGCAAGAGACGGAAGAACCATAACCACGTGTAGCAAGGCAAGAGACAGATCCTATAACCGCGTGTAGCAAGGCAAGAGACAGAAGAACCTATACCGCGTGTAGCATGCAAGAGACAGAAGAACGATAACCACGTGTAGCAAGGCAAGAGACAGATCCTATAACCGCGTGTAGCAAGGCAAGAGACAGAAGAACCTATAACCGCGTGTAGCAAGGCAAGAGACAGAAGAACCTATTACCGCGTGTAGCAAGGCAAGAGACAGAAGAACCTATAACCGCGTGTAGCAAGGCAAGAGACAGAACCTATAACCGCGTGTAGCAAGGAAAGAACAGAACCTATAACCGCGTGTAGCAAGGCAAGAGACAGAACCTATAACCGCGTGTAGCAATGCAAGAGACAGAAGAACCTATAACCGCGTGTAGCAAAGGCAAGAGACAGAACCTATAACCGCGTGTAGCAAGGCAAGAAACAGAACCTATAACCGCGTGTAGCAAGGCAAGAGACAGAACTATAACCGCCGGTAGCAAAGGCAAGAGACAGAACCTATAACCGCGTGTAGCAAGGCAAGAGACAGAACCTATAACCGCCGGTAGCAAAGGCAAGAAACAGAACCTATAACCGCGTGTAGCAAGGCAAGAGACAGAACCTATAACCGCCGGTAGCAATGGCAAGAGACAGAACCTATAACCGCGTGTAGCAATGCAAGAGACAGAAGAACCATAACCACGTGTAGCAAGGCAAGAGACAGAACCTATAACCGTGTGTAGCAAGGCAAGAGACAGAACCTATAACCGCGTGTAGCAAGGCAAGAGACAGAAACCTATAACCGCGTGTAGCAAGGCAAGAGACAGAAGAACCTATTACCGCGTGTAGCAATGCAAGAGACAGAACCTATTACCGCGTGTAGCAATGCAAGAGACAGAACCTATTTCCGCGTGTAGCAATGCAAGAGACAGAACCTATTACCACGTGTAGCAATGCAAGAGACAGAACCTATTACCGCATGTAACAAGGCAAGAGACAGAAGAACCATAACCACGTGTAGCAAAGGCAAGAGACAGAACCTATAACCGCATGTAACAAGGCAAGAGACAGAAGGAAATGGCACTTCGTAGATTCAACCTTCGAGCCCGCGAAGGCAACATGATGATGATGAAGACTACCACCATTCTCCAGTGCTAGACTACATCTGACAACTCTGACAAAAACAAGAAAACAGAAATTCTCAGGAATGCTTAATCAGATTATTGCAGGACATCTTATTTCACTTGATTCAAATTGCCCAAAACAACTAAAACTAAATTATCAATATTCTACTCTCAACATTTCCGTCATTTTGATTATATCAATTTTTCCACCTGTCATTTCATTTCTTTCGTGTGTGAGCTTTCTTTTTTGTTGGTTGGGATGCGCCGCAGAGCAGGACTAATCTTGTATGATCGATCGTTGTAACGCCTGGATGAAACCTTCCAATATTACACAATAATACAGACGTTTCCATATTTCTGCTCTCTTTAATGCCATCCTATCGTTAAGCTCATCTCTTGTGTTGTGTTACGTTATTTCCTACATATTATTGTTCTCCTCCATTATTTTGATTCTGTGGGATGGTTAAAATAACACAAACTGTTACACCGTAAACCGTGCTATATCCAGACTCGCAATAACGGCCGGTGTCCCATTAACATTTGTTCCCCCAGTATTTTATCCCAATTAAATACGTACTTGAATTTAATTTGATTTAGAGAAGACTGAAACATATCGCTTGCTGACTCATTCACTTATACATTGACACACTAACTCATTGATTTACTCACTGACTCCACTAACTCACTCACTTAGTCACTCATTCAGGGACTTACTCAGTCACTCATCTAGGCAATAACTGACAGACTGACTCAATGACTGACTGACTGACGGACTGACTGACTGACTGACTGACTCACTCACTCACTCACTCACTCACTCACTCACTCACTCACTCACTCACTCACTCACTCACTCACTCACTCACTCACTCACTCGCTCGCTCATTCACTCACTCACTCACTCACTCACTCACTCACTCACTCACTCACTCACACACACTGACAACATCTCAAGGGTTATCACCAGGCGGATGTTTTATAACTCATCACAATCACAAGTGTGTGCGTGTACGTGTGTGTTGGTGTATGTATAAAGTTGTTTGTAGGTGTGCATCTGTGGATGTGTGTATGTGTGATTGTGTGAAAGCGTGTATGTATGCATGTGTGCGTGTGTATGTGTTATTAGCGGGTCATCATCATTGCACTCCAAACATGTCCATAGCTACTCAGATCCCCACCTCAGCAAGTGCCGCAGTGTCCAGCGACTGACGACTCCAGTTCTATGTTGATTGATAAGTCTTCTTACACGGCAACTAAGCTTATCGTTTCTGGCTGTGCTCATCTTAACTCCCATCGCTTTCATCCGAAGGAGTCACGTGGATTCATAATTGTCAAAGTCCTGTGTCCTTCTCACAACTCGAAGGACATTGATGATGCCCGGCCGGTCCATTGGTTGACCATCTTCAACAATAGCACTCCTAGCCAACCTGTCCGCTCTTTCATTTCCCTGTACTCCCGCATGTACTGAGACATAGACAAAGGTGACCTTAAGTATTTTTGACTTCTGCAACGACTCTACCCATTGCATGCGTACAGATCCCGCCTCCACTTTTTTCTTATCATGCTCATCAAATCACTCAGTATACAGGCGTGGGTGTAGTCTTGTGGCTCTAACCAGATGAATGTCTTGGTTACTGCCATTACCTCCATCGTCATGCTAGCCGTGGTCATGACGTATGCACCACTGTTTTCTTTGACTATTCTGCCTGCCGAGCGTGATGTGAATGCATATGCACGGCTTTGGTGCCGTATTACATATCCGTCTGTATAGATGACTTCAACTTTCTCATCGGTGTTATCCCAGATGAGACCGTTGACCTCCGCATTGACCGCAACTGAGCTCTGTTCCCTACATTTCCTGTCGAGTGTGACAATACAGAGAATGTTCCCTTGAATGACGTAGGCACCCGTATTCGCTCCTCGCCAGCGTTGATAGTGGAAAGCCAACAGACCTGTTTGATGACTTCTTATGTGTATGTGGGCATGTGTGTATGTGTTAGGTTATATGTGTGTATGTGCTCATGTGAATACCGTATGGAGCTCAACACACTCTCATTGATGTATTGTGTGTATGTGCTCAATCAATACCGTATGGAGCTCAACACACTCTCATTGATGGATTGTGTATATGTGCTCAATACCGTAAGGAGTTCAACACACTCTCATTAATGGATTGTGTGTATGTGTTCAATACCGTATGGAGCTCAACACACTCTCATTGATGGATTGTGTGTATGTGTTCAATACCGTATGGAGCTCAACACACTCTCATTGATGGATTGTGTGTATGTGCTCAATACCGTATGGAGCTCAACACACTCTCATTGATGGATTGTGTGTATGTGCTCAATACCGTATGGAGCCCAACACACTCTCATTGATGGATTGTGTGTATGTTCTCAATACCGTATGGAGCTCAACACACTCTCATTGATGGATTGTGTGTATGTGCTCAATACCGTATGGAGCTCAACACACTCTCATTGATGGATTGTGTGTATGTGCTCAATACCGTAAGCAGCTCAACACACTCTCATTGATGGATTGTGTGTATGTGCTCAATACCGTATGGAGCTCAACACACTCTCATTGATGGATTGTGTGTATGTGCTCAATACCGTATGGAGCTCAACACACTCTCAATGATGGATTGTGTGTATGTGCTCAATACCGTATGGAGCTCAACACACTCTCATTGATGGATTGTGTGTATGTGCTCAATACCGTATGGAGCTCAACACACTCTCATTAATGGATTGTGTGTATGTGTTCAATACCGTATGGAGCCCAACACACTTATTGATGGATTGTGTGTATGTGCTCAATACCGTATGGAGCTCAACACACTCATTGATGGATTGTGTGTATGTGCTCAATACCGCATGGAGCCCAACACGCTCATTGATGGATTGTGTGTATGTGCTCAATACCGTATGGAGCTCAACACACTCTCATTGATGGATTGTGTGTATGTGCTCAATACCGTATGGAGCTCAACACACTCTCATTGATGGATATTCAAAGAAAGAAGGAACATGGACAGTAATGCTTCTCTCGAATCACGTGGTTAGTCCCAACAGATAAAAGAGCCTGCTGTTAGAAAGCGATACGGAATCCACTAATTTACATCTCATCAACATGACACACATGGCTCCTATATCCTGAAGCGGCCCCCCCCCCAGGTCAGGATATATTCTGGTACTCCCCTCCAAACCCCCCCCCCCCCCAACATTTCCCTACCGCTAAGTATATGGGCAGCGTCATGCTAAAGCGAGGTCGTAGGCCGACAACAGTCCCTTTTTGACAAATCAAGTGTTGTGAATGAGACCTTCCACCGTCTAGACCTGATCTGCGCTTTACGTCACATTGGTGTTGTTCATGACCGTTGTTTGAATTCCTTGAAGCAAGTTATTTCCATGTTACTCATTAATGTAAACTACTTCGTCAGCCGCAGTTTTATCTCTTTAGGGAACTTGCTTCGTGTTTTGTTCGTCGTAGGCTGCTTACACTCGAGTAATCAGAAATCTAAAGGGAGCGAGATTGTGTGTTCGACATTGTTGTGTGCTACGTCATCGTAATGATTCCCTAGACCGGCCATGCGCTAATCTTACGGTCTGCTGTTTGATGTGCGACGGGGATAATTTGACGACCGACTGTGTGTCTATATGTTCGGAATTGGAGTCATCAACGATGGCCTAACATCATCAAGTGCTACGACGATCATCATTTTCAAGAGGACGTGACTTACTGGTATATGGGGATAGGCGGTGGGAACAGTTGGAGGCTATGCATGAAAAGTGTTCCTTGTCGCAGATTCCTCATATTCCAAGTCGCATGTCTGTGTTAGTCACCTCTAGTGACTCGTGCAGATGCTGCTCGTAAACCTGGGAGGGCCGACCATCTAAGGGCAGAATCCCCCTACAGAAAAGACCATCTGCTGCCTTGCAGGAAGATTGGGGACAATCAAAGGCTAAGGAAAGCAAACCTGAAAAAATGCTGGCTGAAATTGAATGCACTGGGCCACTGGCGCAGAACACAGTGCAACGTTTTAACAGGTATTCAAGCAGAATGGATCTAACAGGCTTAAACAGACAACTGTCTTCGTGTGAGAGTCTGGAGTCCTACTCTGATTAAGTCCTGATCCCAGAGAGAAAATATATTGAATTACTTAATAACAATTTAAAACTATATTGATTTACTTAATCATCATCATCATCGAATGCCTTCTCCGCAACGAAGGTTGGCTACCATGGATCGCCATTCTACTCTGTTTCTTGCTTTGATGGTGCAGGCTGTCATAGATTGACTTGTCCATCTTTTGATGTTACTCGTCCATGTTAGTCTTGGTCTGTCTCTGCCTCTTTTACCTTGTATTTTCCCTTCCAATATTACTTTAAGTAGGCTGTTGTGTCTTTTATTTAATATGCCCCAAAAATTTCATTTACCTAATAACAATTGAAATTTTTGACAATCCTTGACATTATTTTTAAATTGTTATAAGTAAATCAATATAGTTTTAATTTACCTAATAACAATTTAAAACTATACTGATTTACTTAATAACAATTTAAACATAATGTCAAGGAATGTTGGAAAACCCGCCCTTCACTAAATCACCGCCCCCTCCCCCAGGCTAGGGTTCTGTCAACTATCTCATAATGGCACACACAAGCAGCTTGTCCACTACTAATTATTTTCTCAGCGATAATTTATTCTTGTTCTCATGCCACACAATATCATGCACGTTTATATTTGTTCCCAGTAGGTCGTTCATTAGTAGGTTGTTTAGTAGTAGGTCGTTTAGTAGTAGGTCGTTCAGTAGTAGGTCGTTCAGTAGTAGGTCGTTCAGTAGTAGATTGTTCAGTAGTAGGTCGTTTAGTAGTAGTCGTTCAGTAGTAGGTCGTTCAGTAGTAGATTGTTCAGTAGTAGGTCGTTTAGTAGTAGGTCGTTCAGTAGTAGATTGTTCAGTAGTAGGTCGTTATTAGTAGGTCGTTCAGTAGTAGATTGTTCAGTAGTAGGTCGTTTAGTAGTAGGTCGTTCAGTAGTAGATTGTTCAGTAGTAGGTCGTTTAGTAGTAGGTCGTTCAGTAGTCGTTTAGTAGTAGATTGTTCAGTAGTAGGTCGTTTAGTAGTAGGTCGTTCAGTAGTAGATTGTTCAGTAGTAGGTCGTTTAGTAGTAGGTCGTTCAGTAGTAGGTCGTTCAGTAGTAGGTCGTTAGTAGTAGATTGTTCAGTAGTAGGTCGTTTAGTAGTAGATTGTTCAGTAGTAGTCGTTCAGTAGTAGGTCGTTTAGTAGTAGATTGTTCAGTAGTAGGTCGTTAGTAGTAGGTCGTTCAGTAGTAGATTGTTCAGTAGTAGGTCGTTCAGTAGTAGGTCGTTCAGTAGTAGGTCGTTCAGTAGTAGATTGTTCAGTAGTAGGTCGTTTAGTAGTAGGTCGTTCAGTAGTAGTTCAGTAGTAGGTCGTTCAGTAGTAGATTGTTCAGTAGTAGGTCGTTTAGTAGTAGTAGTAGGTCGTTCAGTAGTAGGTCGTTCAGTAGTAGGTCGTTCAGTAGTAGATTGTTCAGTAGTAGGTCGTTCAGTAGTAGGTCGTTCAGTAGTAGATTGTTCAGTAGTAGGTCGTTTAGTAGTAGGTCGTTCAGTAGTAGGTCGTTCAGTAGTAGGTCGTTCAGTAGTAGGTCGTTCAGTAGTAGATTGTTCAGTAGTAGGTCGTTCAGTAGTAGGTCGTTCAGTAGTAGGTCGTTCAGTAGTAGGTCGTTCAGTAGTAGGTCGTTCAGTAGTAGTGATTCAGTAGTAGGTCGTTCAGTAGTAGATTGTTCAGTAGTAGGTCGTTCAGTAGTAGATTGTTCAGTAGTAGGTCGTTCAGTAGTAGGTCGTTCAGTAGTAGATGTTCATAGTAGGTCGTTCAGTAGTAGGTCGTTCAGTAGTAGATTGTTCAGTAGTAGGTCGTTCAGTAGTAGTGATTCAGTAGTAGGTCGTTCAGTAGTAGATTGTTCAGTAGTAGGTCGTTCAGTAGTAGATTGTTCAGTAGTAGGTCGTTCAGTAGTAGATTGTTCAGTAGTAGGTCGTTCAGTAGTAGGTCGTTCAACGGTAGGTCGTTCGATAATATGTCGTTCAGTAGTAGGTCTGTAGTAAGTCATCAGTAATAGGTCGTTCAGTAGGTCGTTCATAGTAGGTCGTTCAGTAGTAGGTCGTTCAGTAGTAGGTCTGTAGTAAGTCATTCAGTAATAGGTCGTTCAGTAGGTCGTTCAGTAGTCGTTCAGTAGATCTGGCACTTTTGTACTTGACATCACCACTCTCCCCCTCCACCACACTCTATCATCAAGTTATCATTTCTGTTATTATTTATAGTTAAACTGTTATAATTTCATGGGACATTGAAGTCAACGGTCATAACATAAACAATTTGCGATATGCGGATGGCACAGTCTTAACAGCAGAGATAGAGAATGAACTACAAGAAGTGTTAGACAGAATAGTAATAGAAAACAAGAAAGGTCTCAATCTGAATAGTAAGAAAACAGAAGTAATGGTCATATCAAAGAAATAATAACCAGCATGCAGCATAAAAAAATAAACAGAACAAATAAGAAATAAATGTAACACATCAAATACTTGGACACAACAATAACATCAGATGGAAGATGCACCACAGAAATAAATAGCAGAATTGCTAAAGCCAAATTAGCATTTCAGAAAATGAAGAATGCCTTGTGCAACTAATCTCTGTCAATAGAAGTGAGAAAGAGAGTTCATCCGTGCTATATAATACCAATTCTGACCTATGGAAGCTAACCATGGACAGTAAACTAACAAATGAAAACAAAAGTAGAGGCCACTGAGATGGGATTCTTCAGAAGAATGTTGAAAGTTCCATGGACAGCTAAAAAGACCAATGAGGAAATTCTTAAAGAGGCCAACACAAAAAGGGAGTTCCTTAAAAAACATCAGAAAGAAACAATCAACATTGATCTAAGTTTTCTGTCTGCTAATTTTGCCTTGATCTTCGTTTGCTGTCCAGAGTGTTAGCAAGGAGCAGGTAATGAAAGGCATGGTTCCAGGAGGATGAGTCAGGGGTTGACCATGAGAAATGCAGTTCAAGACGTAAATGAGATTTTAAACTTGACAAGAGCAGAGCAAGCGGAAGATATGGCTAGTGGCAGAGATTCCTTGAACAGCCTGTGATAGACGCAGTGTTGTGCTACAGACCACTGGCCGCTGATCGGCGTTATATACAGACAAGTAATTTCCTCTTTGTGTACTCATTACTCGTGACACAGCCACTAATCGAGATTACCGATCGCTATTAATAGCATCGATTGCTTATTTTTGTGCTTTATCTGGGAGGGAATGAGTTTTGAAGTCAATGGTAAAAGCTAGCCTTATGGCATATAACATCCTTGCATTCAAAGCGATCACGTGCTCCTTATCTCATCTCCTGTAACTCATGACGTGTAGTACCAATTTATAGCAGGATTCACCGTAAACGCAAACAACTACAATTATTCAGCACGAACATCTATTGCTGTCTCCACTTTGACGAGTCACGAACTCGCCTTTGATCAGGTCTAAATGGATCCAAATTATCGTCCATTCATCGCGCCAGTTTGCCCGGACATTTCCCAGAAACAGAAACCGCTGCCCTCATTGCTACGCCTTGTAATAAGAATATTGGCAAGAAATGCTGGTATTCATTCATGCTTATTAACAGATACGCTTCATTATCTTTTTCTTCGTTTTATGAAACAACATTCGTTCTGCTCGTCTTATACACTCTCCAACCCAATTTGCATGTGGTCATCTATTAGTTCTCTCCGTGCAGAGCGGCGTGAGTTACCAGATCCCAGGAGAGTGCAAGTATGTGGATTGTTGGCCAGAAGTCAAGCAGATATTGCACCACTTAGAACCTGCTTAATCTATTTTGTTGTTACCTTTTAGTTGTTTTTTTCATCCACCGTAGTAGCTAGTTCTTGGTCCACGCTTCAGAAAACAGTCCTAGCAACCGGCTTGTTACATCGATAGAAAGAAAGATGGCGTAATTACATTTTAAAAAGCAAAAAATAAAGAAAGGAAGAATGAAATATTTGGGCCAAATGATGGTAGATAGTTAAGTTTCATAAAACAATCTTGTCCACTTTGTTGAAGATGTTAACTTCCTCTTGGCTTCTACTCAATAAACAAAGCAAGTAGATCTTCACGAAATGATGAATAGTAGATATGATAAGTTTTGCTAGAAGATCTTCTAGTAGTAGAAAATCCTAAAGATCTACAACAACTACTTAATGAAATAAAAGTGATAAGCAAAAAATATGGATTAGATATGAATATCAATAGACTAAAACTATTAACATAAACAAAGATGACATCAAAACCTACAAGGGGATATCAAAGTTGAAGGAATAAACCTGGAGACAGTTCAGAGCTACAATTACCTCGGACATACTATAAGTAGTGATGGAAAATGTACAACTGAAATAAAAGAACACGAATGAAAAATAAGCTAACATCAAAACAAATAACACCAGGGCTACAGCTGAGAATAGTAAAATGTTATATCTTCTCACTATTCATGTATGGTGTAGAAACATGGACACTATATCGCCACCATCACCACCTCTATCGTCACTATATCGTCACTTTCACTACCTCTATTGTCACTATATCGTCACCTTCACCACCTCTATTGTCACTATATCGCCACCATCACCACCTCTATTGTCACTATATCGTCACCTTCACCACATCTATCGTCACTACATCGTCACCTTCACCACCTCTATCGTCACTATATCGTCACCTTCACCACCTCTATCGTCACTATATCGTCACCTTCACCACCTCTATCGTCACTATATCGTCACCTTCACCACCTCTATCGTCACTATATCGTCACATTCACCACCTCTATCATCACTATATCGCCACCTTCACCACGTCTATTGTCACTATATCGTCACCATCACCACCTCTATCGTCACTATATCGCCACCATCACCACATCTATCGTCACTATATCATCACATTCACCACCTCTATTGTCACTATATCGTCACCATCACCACCTCTATCGTCACTATATCGCAACCATCAACACCTCTATTGTCACTATATCGTCACATTCACCACCTCTATTGTCACTATATCGTCACCATCACCACCTCTATTGTCACTATTTCGCCACCATCACCACCTCAATCGTCACTATATCGTCACCATCACCACCTCTATTGTCACTATATCGCCACTATCACCACCTCTATTGTCACTATATCGTCACCATCACCACCTCTATTGTCACTATATCGTCACCATCACCACCTCTATCGTCACTATATCGTCACCATCACCACCTCTATTGTCACTATATCGTCACCATCACCACCTCTATTGTCACTATTTCGCCACCATCACCACCTCTATCGTCACTATATCGTCACCATCACCACCTCTATCGTCACTATATCGTCACCATCACCACCTCTATTGTCACTATTTCGCCACCATCACCACCTCTATCGTCACTATATCGCCACTATGTCGTCACTATATCGCCATCACCACCACTATTGTCACTATATCGCCACCATCACAACCTCTATTGTCACTATATCGCCACCTTCACCACCTCTATCATCACTATATCGCCACCTTCACCACCACTATCGTCACTATATCGCCACCATCACCACCTCTATTTTCACTATATCGCCACCATCACCACCTCTATTGCCACTATATCGTCACTATGTCGTCACTATATCGCCACCATCACCACCTCTATTGACACTATATCGCCACCATCACCACCTGTATCGTCACTATATCGTCACCATCACCACTGCTATCGTCACTATATCGTCATCTTCACCACAACTATCACCATTATATCGCAACCATCACCACTACTATCGTCACTATATCGCCACCTTCACCACCTCTATAGTCACTATATCACCACCTTCACCACCTCTATTGTCACTATATCGCTTCCATCATCACCTCTATAGCCACCTTCAACACATCTATTGTCACTATATCGCCACCTTCAACACCTCTATTGTCACTATATCGCCACCTTCACCACCTCTATTGCCACTATATCGCCACATTCACCACCTCTATTGTCACTATATCGTCACCTTCACCACCTCTATTGTCACTATATCGCCACTATCACCACCTCTATTGTCACTATATCGTCACCTTCACCACGTATATTGTCACTATATCGCCACCTTCACCATCTCTATTGTCACTATATCGTCACTATCACCACCTCTATTGTCACTATATCGCCACTATCACCACCTCTATTGTCACTATATCGTCACCTTTACCACGTATATTGTCACTATATCGCCACTATCACCACCTCTATTGTCACTATATCGTCACCTTCACCATGTATATTGTCACTATATCGTCACCTTCACCACCTCTATTGTCACTATATCGCCACCTTCACCACCTCTATTGTCACTATATCGTCACGTTCACCACCTCTATTGTCACTATATCGTCACCTTCACCACCTCTATCGTCACTATATCGTCACCATCACCACATCTATCGTCACTACATCGTCACTTCACCACCTCTATCGTCACTATATCGCCACCATCACCACCTCTATTGTCACTATATCGTCACCTTCACCACCTCTATCGTCACTATATCGTCACCTTCACCACCTCTATCGTCACTATATCGCCACCTTCACCACCTCTATCGTCACTATATCGCCACCTTCACCACCTCTATTGTCACTATATCGTCACCATCACCACCTCTATTGTCACTATATCGCCACCATCACCACATCTATCGTCACTATATCATCACATTCACCACCTCTATTGTCACTATATCGTCACCATCACCACCTCTATCGTCACTATATCGCAACCATCAACACCTCTATCGTCACTATATCGTCACATTCACCACCTCTATTGTCACTATATCGTCACCATCACCACCTCTATTGTCACTATTCGCCACCATCACCACCTCTATCGTCACTATATCGTCACCATCACCACCTCTATTGTCACTATATCGCCTCTATCACCACCTCTATTGTCACTATATCGTCACCATCACCACCTCTATTGTCAATATATCGTCACCATCACCACCTCTATCGTCACTATATCGTCACCATCACCACCTCTATTGTCACTATATCGTCACCATCACCACCTCTATTGTCACTATTTCGCCACCATCACCACCACTATCTTCACTATATCGTCACCATCACCACCACTATCGTCACTATATCGTCACCATCATCACCTCTATTTCACTATTTCGTCACCATCACCACCTCTTTCGTCACTATATCGCCACTATGTCGTCACTATATCGCCACCATCACCACCACTATTGTCACTATATCGTCACCATCACAACCTCTATTGTCACTATATCGCCACCATCACCACCTCTATCATCACTATATCGTCACCATCACCACCACTATCGTCACTATATCGCCACCATCACCACCTCTATTTTCACTATATCGCCCATCACCACCTCTATTGCCACTATATCGTCACTATGTCGTCACTATATCGCCACCATCACCACTCTATTGACACTATATCGCCACCATCACCACCTGTATCGTCACTATATCGTCACCATCACCACTGCTATCGTCACTATATCGTCATCTTCACCACAACTATCACCATTATATCGCAACCATCACCACTACTATCGTCACTATATCGCCACCTTCACCACCTCTATAGTCACTATATCACCACCATCACCACCTCTATTGTCACTATATCGCTTCCATCATCACCTCTATAGCCACTTCACACATCTATTGTCACTATATCGCCACCTTCAACACCTCTATTGTCACTATATCGCCACCTTCACCACCCTCTATTGCCACTATATCGCCACATTCACCACCTCTATTGTCACTATATCGTCACCTTCACCACCTCTATTGTCACTATATCGCCACTATCACCACCACTATTGTCACTATATCGTCACCTTCACCACGTATATTGTCACTATATCGCCACCTTCACCATCTCTATTGTCACTATATCGTCACTATCACCACCTCTATTGTCACTATATCGCCAACTATCACCACCTCTATTGTCACTATATCATCACCTTTACCACCTATATGTCACTATATCGCCACTATCACCACCTCTATTGTCACTATATCGTCACCTTCACCATGTATATTGTCACTATATCGTCACCTTCACCACCTCTATTGTCACTATATCGCCACCTTCACCACCTCTATTGTCACTATATCGTCACGTTCACCACCACTATTGTCACTATATCGTCACCTCACCACCTCTATCGTCACTATATCGCCACCATCACCACCTCCATTGCCACTATATCGTCACTATGTCGTCACTATATCGTTACCATCACCACCTCTATTGTCACTATATCGCCACCATCACAACCTCTATCGTCACTATATCGCCACCATCACCACCTCTATCGTCACTATATCACCACCTTCACCACCACTATTGTCACTATATCGCCACCATCACCACCTCTATTTTCACTATATCGCCACCATCACCACCTCTATTGCACTATATCGCCACTATGTCGTCACTATATCGCCACCATCACCACCTCTATTGACACTATATCGCCACCATCACCACCTCTATCGTCACTATATCGCCACCATCAACACTGCTATCGTCACTATATCGTCACCTTCACCACAACTATCACCATTATATCGCAACATCACCACCTACTATCGTCACTATATCGCCACCTTCACCACCTCTATCGTCTCCATATCGCCACCTTCACCACCCCTATTGTCATTATATCGCCACATTCACCACCTCTATTGTCACTATAACGCCACCATCACCGCTACTTTCTTCACTATACCGTCACTATAACCACCACTATCGTCAACATCACCACCACTATCGCCACTATATCGTCACCATCACCAACACTATCACCACTATATCGTCACCATCACCACCACTATCTTCACTATATCGTCACCATCAAAAACACTATCGTGACCATCACCACCACTATCTTCACTATATCGTCACCATCACCACCACTATTTTCACTATATCGTCACCATCACCACCACTATCTTCACTATATCGTCACCATCACCACCACTATCTTCACTATATCGTCACCATCACGACCACTATCTTCACTTTATCGTCACCATCACCACCACTATCTTCACTATATCGTCACCATCACCACCACTATCTTCACTATATCGTCACCATCACCACCACTATCTCACTATATCGTCACCATCACCAAACCTATCGCCACTATATCGTCACCATCACCGACACTATCGCCACTACTTCGTCACCATCACCAACACTATCGCCACTATATCGTCACCATCACCACCACTATCTTCACTATATCGTCACCATCACCACCACTATCTTCACTATATCGTCACCATCACCACCACTATCTTCACTATATCGTCACCATCACCAAACCTATCGCCACTATATCGTCACCATCACCACACTATCGCCACTATTCGTCACCATCACCAACACTATCGCCACTATATCGTCACCATCACCACCACTATCTTCACTATATCGTCACCATCACCAAACCTATTGCCACTATATCGTCACCATCACCAACACTATCTTCACTATATCGTCACCATCACCAACACTATCGCCACTATATCGTCAACATCACCACCACTATCTTCACTATATCGTCACCATCACCAACACTATCGCCACTATATCGTCACCATCACACCACTATCGTCAAAATCATCAAAACTATCGCCACTATATCGTCACATCACACCCTATCGTCACCATCACCACCACTATCGCACTATATCGTCAACATCACCACCACTTTCTTCACTATATCGTCACATCACCACCACTATCGTCACCATCACCACCACTATCGCCACTATATCGTCAACATCACCACCACTATCGCCACTATATCGCCACCATCACCACCACTATCGTCACTATATCGTCAACATCACCACCACCATCGCCACTATATCGTCAACATCACCACCACTATATTCACTATATCGCCACATCACCACCACTATCTTCACTACATCGCCACCATCACCACCTCTATCGTCACTATATCGTCACCATCACCACCTCTATTGTCACTATATCGCCACCATCAACACCTCAATCGTCACCATCACCACCTCTATTGTCACTATTTCGCCACCATCACCACCTCTATCGTCACTATAACGCCACCTTCACCACCTCTATTGTCACTATATCGCCACCTTCACCACCACTATCGTCACTATATCGCCACACAACACCACCTCTATTGTCACTATATCGCCACCATCACCACCTCTATTGCCACTATATCGTCACTATGTCGTCACTATATCGTTACCATCACCACTTCTATCGTCACTATATCGCCACCATCACCACCTCTATCGTCACTATATCGCCACATCACCACCTCTATCGTCACTATATCACCACCTTCACCACCTCTATTGTCACTATATCGCTTCCATCATCACCTCTATCGTCACTATATCGCCACCTTCACACATCTATTGTCACTATATCGCCACCTTCAACACCTCTATTGTCACTATATCGCCACCTTCACCACCTCTATTGCCACTATATCGCCACATTCACCACCTCTATTGTCACTATATCGCCACCTTCAACACCTCTATTGTCACTATATCGCCACCTTCACCACCTCTATTGCCACTATATCGCCACATTCACCACCTCTATTGTCACTATATCGCCACCTTCAACACCTCTATTGTCACTATATCGCCACCTTCACCACCTCTATTGCCACTATATCGCCACATTCACCACCTCTATTGTCACTATATCGTCACCATCACCACCTCTATTGTCACTATATCGCCACCATCACAACCTCTATTGTCACTATATCGTCACCTTCACCACCTCTATCATCACTATATCGCCACCTTCACCACCACTATCGTCACTATATCGCCACCATCACCACCTCTATTTTCACTATATCGCCACCATCACCACCTCTATTGCCACTATATCGTCACTATGTCGTCACTATATCGCCACCATCACCACCTCTATTGACACTATATCGCCACCATCACCACCTCTATCTTCACTATATCGTCACCATCACCACTGCTATCGTCACTATATCGTCATCTTCACCACAACTATCACCATTATATCGCAACCATCACCACTACTATCGTCACTATATCGCCACCTTCACCACCTCTATCGTCTCCATATCGCCACCTTCACCACCCCTATTGTCATTATATCGCCACCTTCACCACCTCTATTGTCACTATAACGCCACCATCACCACTACTTTCTTCACTATACCGTCACTATAACCACCACTATCGTCAACATCACCACCACTATCGCCACTATATCGCCACCATCACCAACACTATCACCACTATATCGTCACCATCACCACCACTATCTTCACTATATCGTCACCATCAAAACACTATCGTGACCATCACCACCACTATCTTCACTATATCGTCACCATCACCACCACTATTTTCACTATATCGTCACCATCACCACCACTATCTTCACTATATCGTCACCATCACCACCACTATCTTCACTATATCGTCACCATCACGACCACTATCTTCACTATATCGTCACCATCACCACCACTATCTTCACTATATCGTCACCATCACCACCACTATCTTCACTATATCGTCACCATCACCACCACTATCTTCACTATATCGTCACCATCACCAAACCTATCGCCACTATATCGTCACCATCACCGACACTATCGCCACTACTTCGTCACCATCACCGACACTATCGACACTATATCGTCACCATCACCACCACTATCTTCACTATATCGTCACCATCACCACCACTATCTTCACAATATCGTCACCATCACCAAACCTATTGCCACTTTATCGTGACCATCATCAACTCCATCGCCACTATATCGTCACCATCACCACCACTATCTTCACGATATCCTCACAATCACCACCACTATCTTCACTATATCGTCAACATCACCAAACCTATTGCCACTATATCGCCACCATCACCAACACTATCTTCACTATATCGTCACCATCACCAACACTATCGCCACTATGTCGTCAACATCACCTCCACTATCTTCACTATATCGTCACCATCACCAACACAATCGCCACTATGTCGTCAACATCACACCACTATCGTCAAAATCATCAAAACTATCGCCACTATATCGTCAACATCACCACCACTATCGTCACCATCACCACCACTATCGCAACTATATCGTCAACATCACCACCACTATCTTCACTATATCGTCAACATCACCACCACTATCGTCACCATCACCACCACTATCGCCACCATATCGTCAACATCACCACCACTATCGCCACTATATCGCCACCATCACCACCACTATCGTCACTATATCGTCAACATTACCACCACCATCGCAACTATATCGTCAACATGACCACCACTATCTTCACTATATCGTCAACATCACCACCACTATATTCACTATATCGCCAACATCACCACCACTATCTTCACTACATCGCCACCATCACCACCTCTATCGTCACTATATCGTCACCATCACCACCTCTATTGTCACTATATCGCCACCATCACCACCTCAATCGTCACCATCACCATCTCTATTGTCACTATTTCGCCACCATCACCACCTCTATCGTCACTATATCGACACCTTCACCACCTCTATTGTCACTATATCGCCACCTTCACCACCACTATCGTCACTATATCGCCACCAACACCACCTCTATTGTCACTATATCGCCACCATCACCACCTCTATTGCCACTATATCGTCACTATGTCGTCACTATATCGTTAACATCACCACCTCTATCGTCACTATATCGCCACCATTACCACCTCTATCGTCACTATATCGTCACCTTCACCACCTCTATCGTCACTATATCGTCACAATCACCACCTCTATCGTCACTATATCGTCACCTTCACCACCTCTATTGTCACTATATCGTCACCTTCACCACCTCTATCATCACTATATCGTCACCATCATCACCTCTATCATCACTATATCGCCACCATCACCACCTCTATTGTCACTATATCGTCACCTTCACCACCTCTATTGTCACTACATCGTCACCTTCACTACCTCTATTGCCACTATATCGTGACCTTCACCACCTCTATTGTCACTATATCGTCACCTTCACCACCTCTATTGTCACTATATCGTCACCTTCACCACCTCTATTGTCACTATATCGTCACCTTCACCACCTCTATCATCACTATATCGTCACCATCACCACCTCTATCATCACTATATCGCCACCATCACCACCTCTATTGTCACTATATAGTCACCTTCACCACCTCTATTGTCACTATATAGTCACCTTCACCACCTCTATTGTCACTATATCGTCACCTTCACTACCTCTATTGTAACTATATCGTGACCTTCACCACCTCTATTGTCACTATATCGTCACCTTCACCACCTCTATTGTCACTATATCGCCACCTTCACCACCTCTTTTGTCACTATATCGTCATTTTCACCACCACTATCGCCATTATATCGCCACCATCACCACTATTATCGTCACTATATAGTCACCTTCACCACCTCTATTGTCACTATATCGTCACAATCACCACTTCTATCGTCACTATATCGTCATCTTCACCACAACTATCACCATTATATCGCAACCATCACCACTACTATCGTCACTATATCGCCATCTTCACCACCTCTATCGTCACTATATCGCCACCTTCACCACCTCTATTGTCACTATATCGCCACCATCACCACCTCTATCGTCACTATATCGCCACCTTCACCACCTCTATTGTCACTATATCGCCACCTTCAACACATCTATTGTCACTATATCGCCACCTTCTCCACGTCTATTGTCACTATATCGCCACCTTCACCACCTCTATTGTCACTATATCGCCACCTTCACCACGTCTATTGTCACTATATCGTCACCTTCACCACCTGTATTGTCATTATATCGCCACCATCACCACATCTAGTGTCACTATATCTTCACCTTCACCACCTCTATTGTCACTATATCGCCACCTTCACCACCTCTATCGTCACTATATCGCCACCTTCACCACCTCCATCGTCACTATATCGCCACCTTCACCACCTCTATTGTCACTATATCGCCACCTTCACCACCTCTATTGTCACTATATCGTCACCTTCACCACCTCTATTGTCACTATATCGCCACCATCACCACATCTAGTGTCACTGTATCTTCACATTCACCAACTCTATTGTCACTATATCGCCACCTTCACCACCTCTATTGTCACTATGTCGCCACCATCACCACCTCTATCGTCACTATATAGTCACCTTTACCACCTCTATTGTCACTATATCGCCACCTTCACCACCTCTATTGTCACTATATCGTCACCTTCACCACCTCTATTGTCACTATATCGCCACCATCACCACATCTAGTGTTACTGTATCTTCACATTCACCACCTCTATTGTCACTATATCGCCACCTTCACCACCTCTATTGTCACTATGTCGCCACCATCACCACCTCTATCGTCACTATATCGTCACCTTTACCACCTCTATTGTCACTATATCGCCACCTTCACCACCTCTATTGTCACTATATCGCCACCATCACCACCTCTATTGTCACTATATCGTCACCTTCACCACCTCTATTGTTACTATATCGCCACATTCACCACCTCTATTGTCACTATATCGCCACCTTCACCACCTCTATTGTCACTATATCGCCACCTTCACCACCTCTATTGTCACTATATCGCCACCTTCACCACCTCTATCGTCACTATATCGTCACCTTCACCACCTCTATTGTCACTATATCGCCACCTTCACCACCTCTATTGTCACTATATCGTCACCTTCACCACCTCTATTGTCACTATATCGCCACCATCACCACCTCTATTGTCACTATATCGTCACCTTCACCACCTCTATTGTCACTATATCGCCACCTTCACCACCTATATTGTCACTATATCGCCACCTTCACCACCTTTATTGTCACTATATCGCCACCTTCACCACCTCAATTGTCACTATATCGCCACCTTCACCACCTCTATTTTCACTATATCGCCACCTTCACCACCTCTATCGTCACTATATCGCCACCTTCACCACCACTATCGTCACTATATCGCCACCTTCACCACCTCTATTGTCACTATATCCAATCCTTCACCACCTCCATTGTCACTATATCGCCACCTTCACCACCTCTATTGTCACTATATCGTCACCTTTACCACCTCTATTGTCACTATATCGCCACCATCACCACATCTAGTGTCACTATATCTTCACATTCACCACCTCTATTGTCACTATATCGCCACCTTCACCACCTCTATTGTCACTATATCGCCACCTTCACCACCTCTATCGTCACTATATCGTCACCTTTACCACCTCTATTGTCACTATATCGCCACCTTCACCACCTCTATTGTCACTATATCGTCACCTTCACCACCTCTATTGTCACTATATCGCCACCTTCACCACCTCTTTTGTCACTATATCGTCATTTTCACCACCACTATCGCCATTATATCGCCACCATCACCACTATTATCGTCACTATATCGTCACCTTCACCACCTCTATTGTCACTATATCGTCACCATCACCACTGCTATCGTCACTATATTGTCATCTTCACCACAACTATCACCATTATATCGCAACCATCACCACTACTATCGTCACTATATCGCCATCTTCACCACCTCTATCGTCACTATATTGCCACCTTCACCACCTCTATTGTCACTATATCGCCACCATCACCACCTCTATCGTCACTATATCGCCACCTTCACCACCTCTATTGTCACTATATCGCCACCTTCACCACGTCTATTGTCACTATATCGCCACCTTCATCACCTGTATTGTCACTATATCGCCACCTTCACCACCTCTATTGTCACTATATCGCCACCTTCACCACCTCTATTGTCACTATATCGCCACCTTCACCACCTCTATTGTCACTATATCGTCACCTTTACCACCTCTATTGTCACTATATCGCCACCTTCACCACCTCTATCGTCACAATATCGCCACCTTCAACACCTCTTTTGTTACTATATCGCCACCATCACCACTACTATCGTCACTATATCGCCACCTTCACCACCTCTATTGTCACTATATCGTCATTATTTCGTCACTATATCGCCACCATCACCACCTCTATCGTCACTATATCGTCACTATGTCGCCACCATCACCACCTCTATCGTCACTATGTCGCCACCTTCACCACCTCTATTGTCACTATATCGCCACCTTCACCACCTCTATTGTCACTATATCGCCACCTTCACCACCTCTATCGTCACTATATTGCCACCATCACCACCTCTATTGTGACCATATCGTCAACATCACCACCTCTATTGTCACTATATCGCCACCTTCATTACCTCTATTGTCACTATATCGCCACCTTCAACACATCTATTGTCACTATATCGCCAACTTCACCACCTCTATTGTCACTATATCGCCACCTTCACCACCTCGATTGTCACTATATCGTCACCGTCACCACCTTTATTGTCACTATATCGCCACCTTCATCACCTCTATTGTCACTATATCGCCACCTTCACCACCGCTATTGTCACTATATCGCCACCTTCACCACCTCTATTGTCACTATATCGCCACTTTCACCACATCTATTGTCACTATATCGCCACCTTCATCACCTCTATTGTCACTATATCTTCACCTTCACCACCTCTATTGTCACTATATCGCCACCTTCATCACCTCTATTGTCACTATATCGCCACCTTCACCACCTCTATTGTCACTATATCGCCACCTTCACCACCTCTATTGTCACTATATCGCCACCTTCACCACCCCTATTGTCACTATATCGCCACCTTCACCACCTCTATTGTCACTATATCGCCACCTTCACCACCTCTATTGTCACTATATCGCCACCATCACCACCTCTATCGTCTCCATATCGTCACCTTCACCACCTCTATTGTCATTATATCGCCACCTTCACCACCTCTATTGTCACTATATCGCCACCTTCACCACCTCTATTGTCACTATATCGCCACCATCACCACTACTATCTTCACTATACCGTCACCATAACCACCACTATCGTCAACATCACCACCACTATCGCCACTATATCGTCACCATCACCAACACTATCACCACTATATCGTCACCATCACCACCACTATCTTCACTATATCGTCACCATCAAAACACTATCGTCACCATCACCACCACTATCGTCACCATCACCACCTATATCGTCGCAATATCGTCACCATCACCACCTATATCGTCACAACTTTGTCACCATCATCACCATTATCTTCACTCTATCGTCACCATCACCACCAATGTCGTCACCATCGCCACCTATATCGTCACAACATTGTCACCATCACCACCACTATCTTCACTATATCGTCACCATCACCACCACTATCTTCACCATATCGTCACCATCACCACCTATATCGTCACAATATCGTCATCATCACCACCTATATCGTCACAATATCGTCACCACCACTATCTTCACTATATCGTCACCACCATCACCTATATCGTAACTATATCGTCACCATCACCAACTCTATCTTCACTATATCGTCACCACCATCACCTATATCGTAACTATATCGTCACCATCATCACCACTATCTTCACTATATCGTCACCATCACCAACAAAATCTACACTATATCGTCACCACCATCACCTATATCGTAACTATATCGTCACCATCACCACCACTATCTTAACTATATCGTCACCATCACCACCACTATCTTCACTATATCGTCACCATCACCACCACTATCTTCACTATATCGTCACCACCACTATCGTCAAGAAGAGTAATGAAAATGTTCTGAAAGAGGTCAAAGCAAAAAGAGAGCTAATTTCCAATATTAAGAAGAATAATCATAATTTTTTGGCCATGTAATGAGAAGAGAACAACTGGAATATAATGTAACAACTGGAAAAACTGAGGGACGAAGAGATAGAGGGAAACAAAGAGAAAAAATAACAGACCGCTTAAGAGAATGGTTTGGCAGGTCAACAACAGAAATGATATATAACTGTCGAGATCGAAACTTGTGGAAAGACATGATCCCCTACGCCAGCAGGCCCGGTACTTGATGATGATGATAGAAGGTGCGCCCACATGGCTCATGACTCCCAGGTGTCTAGCTCCCGGTGCAGTGAACATGCAGGCTCACACTCCGTGCTATATAATAACTGCATTCAATAGAACTAGTTATACAAAAGTTGGTAGGTAATTCGTGTTCTTAAATGACTATCAAAGAATCAATAACAAAATTATCCAGGTCTGTCAGAAACAAAAAAGGACATCTGAAACTTAAAAAAAATCCTTATTATAATTTAGCCTGGAGCTATGAGAATATGGGATAGTTCAGTTGTTAGTGAACTGGACTACAAAGGAGAAGAGGTAGGGTTCGATCTTTATCGACGGCTTCCAGGTTCACCCAGCCTTAAATGGGTACACATTTTTTTCTGAGAAAGTAAAGCGGCACGGGCGTAATACCGACCACATTACCCCAAAAATCATGTGTCGAAGATCTATAAAAATTATGGTCACTAACACCATATTCCTGTATACGCCACTTGGCGTGACGGGTCAGTGACACCATATTTCCTATAAGCAACTTGGCGTGACGGGACAGTGACACCATATTTCCTATACGCAACTTGGCGTGACGGTTCACTAACACCATATTCCCTATACGTCACGTGGCATGACGGGGCTCTATACCTTTTACGAAGAGGATATGAATAGAATGTTTGGGTCACCATTTTTTGACAACCCTGCAGTTCTCAACAGATACCAGAAGAAAGAAGATCATTAAAATACCAGTTGTGAGCAACCGTGATTAGCGGGCGGATCAAAATGCAATGACACTCATCAGAAAAGCGAATGTACGTGTCCAGTCATGTTACTTGGAGATCTTTGCTAACCCCAGGCCACTTAACTATTCAGAGTCGTGTCTTTCTGTCTTCTTTCCCCATCAACATTCCTGTTCAAGCTTGAACACGTCCACAGAACGTTAATATCGTTGGGACATTCGCAAAAAGATCCACATTTTTACACCTTTGATCAACTTATAAAGAAATTGTATTTCTAAACTTTTGAAATAATTAAAACAAAATGTTGCCCCGATCAGGAGGAATTCTGCGTCACTAGACGGCTTTGTCACTTTAACTTTGATAGATCGTATAGGGGGGGAGACACTCTTGACGCAAAACAATAAACGATTACTCGATGACGTCACGACTAATGGTGCAACCCATGTTCCGAAAATGTAGAAATTTGAAATGTGTGTGCGTGCGTGTAAGTGTGTTTATGTGTGAGTGTTTGTGTGCGTGTGTGTGTGTGTGTGTGGTTGGGTGGGGGGGGGAGGGGAAGGGAGTCGCTGTGTTTGACCCTATAATGCCCATGCTAAGTCCCTGTATCTGACCTCAGATGAGTTCATATTTTTATTATGGCGAGTCGGACGAACATCCATCTATAGTTTCACTAAGGTTCGTGGACTGAGAGGGAAATACCCAAAGTTTGTGACGTCTTCAGCTGTGCTCATTAGACGGATGACGTAATTTTACTCACAACAGTCCCTGCGTGCAAGACCGAAACGTCACACACTTTTTGTGATTTCATTCAGCCCGGGGCCTAATGCTGTTGATATCTGTGGTCTCACGTTAATTTGAAGTAAGACGTGACTTTAGAACGATACACATATAGAAGTGTTTAACTAAAGAGGTACATCAGCCATACTTTTACGGTCTTTTGATGTTTATCAACAATGCAATCATTATCGCCTATAATGATTATTCTATAATCGAATCTAATAATCTAAAAGCAGCTTTCCAAAAAATGAGGAAGATACTATGCAATCCATTTTTGACAATAGAAGCAAGAAAAAGAGTTCTTAAATGTTATGTAGAGCCAGTCTTAACATATGGATGTGAATCATGGACAATAGGACAACAGACAAGAAAATCACTGGAGTCTGTAGAAATGTGGTTGTGCTAAAGAATGTTGAGAGTATCATGGACAGCTATGAAGAGTAATGAAATGTTCTGAAAGAGGTCAAAGCAAAAAGAGAACTAATTTCCAATATTAGGAAGAAACCAGAATAATTTTTTTTTGGCCATGTAATGAGAAGAGAACAACTGGAATATATTGTAACAACTGGGAAAATTGAGGGACGAAGAGATAGAGAGAAGCAAAGAGAAAAAAATACCAGACAGCTTAAGAGAATGGCTTGGCAGAAGGTGAACAACAGTGTGATAAATAACTGTCGAGATCGAAAGTAGAGAGACATGATCACCTGCGCCAGCAGGCCCGGTACTTGATGATGACGATGATGGTGATGATAATCCATAACATACAATCTATAACTGAGACTGGAAATACATTCCTCGTCTGTTTCTTGACGTCTTCTATGTTTCCTGGACTATGCGCCCAGAATGACCTGACAGCAGTTATGTTTTTTATGGAACCATTAGTTTCTCTTAGAGCACTAACTTCTAGCGGCGGTGTTTTATGTCGATGTATGTGGGTGTCAATTCACATTGGAACTTCTTATGATTCTCTTATATTTATTCGTACAGTTCGTATTTTCCTCTTGTCTTCTTTTACTTGTTTTCTTTCTTGTTCTGCGATCAACTTCAAATATACATCTCTATTGGCAAGTTCACGATCAGTACATCAGTCTGGTTCTCTATTGGCAAAGTTCACGATCAGTACATCAGTCTGGTTCTCTATTGGCAAAGTTCACGATCAGTACATCAGTCTGGTTCTCTAAAGTCGGAACAATCGACATCATATCGTTGTACTTTTCGTTGCATCCATGCTTTAAGTAGATGTACACCTTGTATTCCCGCTTCATGTAGACTTAATTATCCGATCTTAGGAGTTGTATTTTTTAGGACATACACGGCAGAAGGTAATTGAGAGTATTGAACAATAGGCCCTTTTATAGAATGCTCAGGGGAGGAGACAAAGGGAAGGCCAAAATATATTTGGAGAATATGTAGAAGTAGAGACGAAGAGAATCGGGTAAACACAGAAAGATCTTAAGAGAAAGGCAAGGAACAGGGCGGTTTGGAAAGTGTTTGTTGAAGACCTATGCTCCACAGGGAGTTAAAAGTGTTTGTTGAAGACCTATGCTCCACAGGGAGTTAAAAGTGTTTGTTGAAGACCTATGCTCCACAGGGAGTTAAAAGTGTTTGTTGAAGACCTATGCTCCACAGGGAGTTAAAAGTGTTTGTTGAAGACCTATGCTCCACAGGGTGTTAAAAGTGTTTGTTGAAGACCTATGCTCCACAGGGAGTTAAAAGTGTTTGTTGAAGACCTATGCTCCACAGGGAGTTAAAAGTGTTTGTTGAAGACCTATGCTCCACAGGGAGTTAAAAGTGTTTGTTGACGACCTGTACTCCAAAGGGAGTTGAAAGTGTTTGTTCGAAGACATATGCTCCACTAAGAGTTGAAAGTGTTTGTTGAATACCTATGCTCCACTAAGAGTTAAAGGTGTTGTTGAAGACCTATTCTCCACTAAGAGTTAAAGGTGTTGTTGAAGACCTATTCTCCACTAAGAGTTAAAGGTGTATGTTGAAGACCTATTCTCCACTAAGAGTTAAAGGTGTTGTTGAAGACCTATCCTCCACTAAGAGTTGAAGGTGTTTGTTGAAGACCTATTCTCCACTAAGAGTTAAAGGTGTTCATTAAAGACCTATGTTCCAAAGGGAGTTGAAAGTGTTTGTTGAAGACCTATGCTCCACTAAGTGGTGAAAGTGTTTGTTAGACATTACAGTCAAAACAGACAGTTGTTGAAAAAAATGTTACCTATGTTCCACTAAAAGTTGAAGGTGTTTGTTGAAGACCTATTCTCCACTAAGAGTTAAAGGTGTTGTTGAAGACCTATTCTCCACTAAGAGTTAAAGGTGTATGTTGAAGACCTATTCTCCACTAAGAGTTAAAGGTGTTGTTAAAGACCTATCCTCCACTAAGAGTTGAAGTTGTTTGTTGAAGACCTATTCTCCACTAAGAGTTAAAGGTGTTTATTAAAGACCTATGTTCCAAAGGGAGTTGAAAGTGTTTGTTGAAGACCTATGCTCCACTAAGTGTTGAAAGTGTTTGTTGAAGACCTATGTCTTCCAGGATATTGTATTAACTCTTCATGTTGGAAGGGGCGCTGAGCTGAATTGTGTAGAGGCAAGAGCCCGGCCTCTTTATAAGAAAGTCTTGGGGTTTATTTGCCGCAGGCGGTGAGAATGTTTCTTTTCAGATCTGCTGTTTGACTCATGGCTCTTCCCTTGCATCTGGGTAGTGAGACTCAATGTCTAGCCCTCTCTGGGTAGTGAGATTCAATGTCTAGCACTTTCTGGATAGTGAAAATAAATGCCTAGCCCTCTCTGGTCAGTGAGATCTGATATCAAGCTTTCTCTGATTAGTGAGATTCAATGTCTAGCCCTCTCTGAGTAATGAGATCGAATGTCTAGCCCTCTATGGGAAGTAAGAGCGAATGTCTAGTCCTCTCTGGGTAGTGAGATCCCATGTCTAGCCCTCTCTGGGTAGTGAGATCGAATGTCTAGTCCTCTATGGGAAGTAAGAGCGAATGTCTAGTCCTCTCTGGGGTGAGATCCCATGTCTAGTCCTCTCTGGGAAGTGAGATCGAATGTCTAGTCCTCTCTGGGTAATAAGGTAGAATGTCTAGCTCTCTCTGAGTAGTGAGATTTAATGTCTAGCCCTCTCTGGGTGGTGAAATCAAATGTCTAGCTTTCTCTGGATAGTGAGATCCGATGTCTAGCTCTCTCTGAGTAGTGAGATTTAATGTCTAGCCCTCTCTGGGTAGTGAAATCAAAAGTCTGGCTTTCTCTGGATAGTGAGATCGAATGTCCAGCCCTCTCTGAGTAGTGAGATTCAATGTCTAGCCCTTTTTGAGTAGCGAGATTCAATGTATAAACTCTCTGAGTAGTGAGATTCAATGTCAAGCCCTCTTTTGACAGTGAAATCCGATGTCTAGCCCTCTTTTTACAGTGAAATCCGATGTCTAGCCCTCTCTGAATAGTGAATTTCAATGTCTAGCCCTCTTGAGTAGTGAGATTCAATATCTAGCCCTCTCTGAGTTGTGAAATTCAATGTCTAGCCCTCTCTGGATAGTGAAATTCAATGTCTAGCCCTCTCTGGATAGTGAAATTCAATGTCTAGCCCTCTCTGGTAGTGAAATCGAATGTCTAGCTATTGAAGTGAAGTCTTTAAAAATGCAATGATGATATCAAGATGTGCTCCTTCTCCATCACTAGTTTCATCGTATTGTAACGAGCACACTGACTTCTTTCACAATCATCGTTCATCAATCAACATCGAATTTCGTAATGAAGCCTTTAAAAACAACACCCATCATTCATTAACGCCAACGCTTCTTTATATAATTCTTGGAGCCTTTTATTTACTTCACTTCATGTCTTCTATATCATACTACTGCTAATGACAATCTCTCTATGTTCTCCATGATATTACTTTCTTTCCATTCGCCTTACCCTATCGCTATCTCTGTCGTTAATCTACACATCTTCTAAACTAGCTACATTCGGCCGTTTCCCTAATTTGGTACGTTCCCCATCGAACGCACCACCCTAACCTATTCTATCTATAGCTAACTATCGGCCTATTTCATTGTAGTTTCTTGTCTTCCCTAACCTATCTACTCTGTATGACTGTCCCTTTCCCTGATGTTGACCACTTCTCTTCTCACGTCCTCTCAGTACGATGTTCCGGCTCCAAGTGACTAGTCTCTTCTAGTCACCTCACTACCGTAACCCCCTGCCACGTCATGCCCCTTACTTTACGTCATTTTCTCTTCTGTACAAGTAAGTGCTCAATCTATATTTCCCTATACTCTATCTCCCGGGTGTGTACTTTCTTTCACACCCTTCCTCGCGCAAGTGCTTAATCTATATTTCCCTATTCTCCATTCCCCTCTATTATATACTCCTATCCGTACCTTCTCTGCTATACAATACGCCCTCCCTGTGCTTAGTCGTTGTCCTATTCTAACGACTAACTAATCTCCCATTGTAGGGTGTCTCCCTAAATTACCATTTTCCCAATAATATTTCATTCATTCTATTTTGACTCTTATCAATAATACTCTCGTATATTCAATAATAACTATCATTCAACCAAGAACTCTTAACATAATGGATTCTAATTAACCTTTCCATTCCTTAAATTAATAATTTTCAATCTTTAAATTAATACATTATATTGATAACTCTCAACTAACTAACTATTCCGCAATATATCCAACTCTCCGTTCATTGCATTCAACATCTTCAACTCTTCATTGCCCATTCCGGTTTTCTCTTCTCCGCTCATTGCATTCCGCAATATCTCTAGCTCTTCACTACCCATTCCGGGTTTTCTTCTCCGTTCCTTGCATTCCGCCATGTTTTCTACTCTTTACTACCCATTCCGGGTTTTTCTTCTCTGCTCATTGTATTCCGCAATGTTTTCTACTCTTTACTACCCATTCCGGGTTTGTTTTTTTTTTCTTCTCTGCTCATTGCATTCCGCAATGTTTTCTACTCTTCTCTACCCATTCCGGGTTTTTCTTCTCCGTTCATTGCATTCCGCAATGTTTTCTACTCTTCTCTACCCATTTCGGGTTTTTCTTCTCCGTTCATTGCATTCCACAATGTTTTCTACTCTTCACTACCCATTCCGGGTTTTTCTTCTCCGTTCATTGCATTCCGCAATGTTTTCTACTCTTCACTACCCATTCCGGGTTTTTTTTTTTTCTTCTCCGTTCATTGCATTCTGCAATGTTTTCTACTCTTCACTACCCATTCCGGGTTTTTCTTCTCCGTTCATTGCATTCCGCAATGTTTTCTACTCTTCACTACCCATTCCGGGTTTTTTTTTTTTTCTTCTCCGTTCATTGCATTCTGCAATGTTTTCTACTCTTCACTACCCATTTCGGGTTTTTCTTCTCCGTTCATTGCATTCCGCAATGTTTTTCTACTCTTCACTACCCATTCCGGTTTTTCTTCTCCGTTCATTGCATTCTGCAATGTTTTCTACTCTGCTCTTCACTACCCATTCCGGGTTTTCTTCTCCGTTCATTGCATTCCGCAATATCTCTAACTTTTCACCGCCCATTCCGAGTTTTTTTTTCTTCTCCGTTCATTGCATTCTGCAATGTTTTCTACTCTACTCTTCACTACCCATTCCGGGTTTTCGTCTCCGTTCATTGCATTCCGCAATATCTCTAACTTTTCACCGCCCATTCCGGTTTTCTTCTCCTTTCATTGCATTCCGCAATGTTCTCTACTCTTCTCTATCCATTTTTCTTACTTATCCTACTATTATTCTAAACCTATTTTTGTACTTCCGTTTTATCCTTCCTTCATCTTTCGGTTTACTCCACTTTCTCTTCTTTTCTTCATCATTGTGATTTAATGTATCACATTCTCTCCATTCCTCTTCTTCGTTCCTCTTTCTCTTCCTTTTTCCCCACTCTCTTTTGATTGTTGTGATTGCTCTGTAACTACTATTCTTCCTTCTCTATCTTTTAATCTTGTACTTTTCTTTGGTAATGTTCTTGTTGTTGTATCTGATGTTGCTGTTGTCTCTTTACTTGTATCACGTTTTTGCTCTAGTATCTTCCAGCTTCTTGTGTTTTGATATGGGGCCTCTATTTCCTCTCATCACTAGTTTCACTTATATTGGACATTGACTTCCTGGATTCCCTTTTTCCTAATCTCTCCTCTTCTGTGTTGATTATACTTTCCTCCGCGGAAATTATACTCTCGTCTGTGGCCGTCATATTTTTCTTTTGTGGTAATTATAATTTCTGTCTGTACGTCGTGTTTCTTATCAACTTCACTTTCCTCTGTAGATTCTCTCATACACCTTGTGCATTTCCTTCGTGGTCTGTCCGTTTGTGCTTCTGACTGTTCTGACCAGAGGGTCTCGTCTTTCCTTATATTTCTCACATGGGTTCTTATTTCCGACTTACCATATATGTGTTTAATCACATAATTGGATACTCCTGTTTTCTTTAATACTATATATCCTTCTCTCCATTTAGGGCTTAGTTTGGAAATGGCCGTATGATTCTTATAAAACACTCTGTCCCCCACGTTATATTGAATATTCACTTTATTTTTATCCTTTTTCATGTTGCGATGTTCTGCTCTTTTTAAATTCCTCCATACCAGTCTTTGAGATTCATGCATGTGTTGTATAATTATTTCATGAATTTCTTCTCCTAGGTATCTTCTTCGTGGTTGTAGTAAATTATCCAATGGTAACATTGGTTGCCTACCGTATAAAAGAAAAAATGGGGAAAAACCTGTCCCCTCGTTCCTATTCACCCTTAATGCTGATAACGCTTGGTTTAACTTATCCTCCCATTCATCCTCTCTTCCTCTCGTCACTTTTGATAGTATATCGTTTAATGTCCGATGTTGTCTCTCGTTGATTGCATTACTTTGGGGGTGATATGTAGAAGTTAGAATGTGTTTTATGTTCAATTGTGTCAAAGTATCCTTAAAATTTTGGCTGGTAAACTCCCCTCCATTATCCGTAAGTATACATTCTGGACAACTAAATCTAGGAATGAATTCGTTTAGTAATATTTTAATAATTGTGTCTGTCGATTTATTCGGTATGGGAAAGCTTTCTGGCCATCTACTATAACAGTCGGTTATATGTAGGATATATTTGTTTCCTGATATTGTGGTGGGAAATGGTCCTGTTATGTCCATGCTAATCTTTTGCATTGCAAAGTACTGTTTATCCTACTTTGCATTGGTCCCGATTTTTCTATCAAATTTCTAGTTTTACATAATCTGCACTTTCCAGTATATTGTTCGACATCTCTATATATTCCTGGCCAGTAGTATTTTATTTTAATAGCGTCTATCACTTTATCCCTACCCATGTGTCCGTTTGATCATGATATGCCTTCAGTACCTGCGTCTTGAGGTGAACTGGTATATATATTTTGGGCTGTTTCCCCTCTCTTGGATCTATATAAGTTAGTACTCCATCCATCTGATCTGTATGGAGATGTTTCCATTTACAGTTCATTCCTCTATTTAACTCATCTATGATGATTTTCAATCTTTCGTCTTTCTGTTGTTCCTCCCTGGTAATGCATATTGGATAATCCTGAGTTACCTGTTCCATACCACTCAATGTGTGTTCATCTATGTCTGTTATTCCCCGGGTCGTCTTCGGTTCGTATTTATTATGTTCACCTGAAACGTTCTGTCATCTATTTCAGTGCATGAATCTGTGTCCTCCTTCTCGGTCTCTCTTGTCGTTGGTAATCGGGACAACCAGTCTGCACATATATTCTTTGCGCCTTCTATATATTCAATTACTGCTCCAGTATTCTGTATTGATAATGACCACATATCTATCTTCCTGTTGTTGATAGGCCCGTCAAGGATGGATTTTAGCGGCTTGTGGTCCGTCCTTATCACTATTGTATTTCCATATAAATAAAAATGCAATTTCTGTATTGCATAATGTATGGCATAAGCTTCTTTTTCAATCGTGGCCCACTTCACTTGTGTTCGACTTAATTTATGCGATAGGAAATATATTGGGTGTTCCTGAATGGTTGGTTTTCAATGGATTTGTTGATGTCTATGTCTTCATTCACTAAACATGCCCCTATGGCTGTATCTGATGCATCTGTATATAGTATCATTCTACCTTCTTTGTTTGGGTGTGCCAGCATCGGTATTCTCGTTAGCCCTTCCTTTAGCGTTTCAAACGCCTTCTGACATTGTGGTGTCCATTTGAACCTCTGAAACTTTCTAGTTAATGTGGTTAATGGTTCAGCAATTTCCGCGAATCTCTGTATAAATCTTCTGTAGTAACCGCACATTCCCAAGAAACTTCTTACTTCTTTTACCCTCGTAGGTGGTGTCATATCTTTAATGGCTTTGATCTTTTCATCATCCGGCATAATTCCCTTGTCATTTATCCTAAACCCTAAGTATTTTACTTCGTGTTTCAAAAATTGACATTTACTTATTTTCAATCTTATATTGTGTTGCCTCAATCTGTCAAACACTCGTTCTAAATGTTGTAGGTGCTCATGTTTCGATCCCTTGGTGAATATAATGATATCATCTATGTAGGCCTGTGCAAATGTGTCCAACCCTTGTAGTACTTGGTTCATAAGTCCCATATAAGTGGCTGGCGCTCCTTTTAAACCAAAGGCATGACATTCCACGTAAATGTTCCCACATGTGTATTGAACGCAAGTTTATGTTTTACTGATTCCTTTACTTCAATGGCCCAGAAACCGGCTTTACAATCCATTATACTGTACCAATTTATTCCTGGAATAAAGCTATTATGTCGTCTACTCGAGGCATTTGATACTAATATTTTTCGTAATTTTATTCAATGCCCTGTAATCACAGCAGAACCTTTGTGATCCATCTTTTTTCTTTACTATTACTACCGGTGACGACCAATGGGAAGTTATTCTAGTTATTATTCCTGCCTTTAACATATCCTCTATGGCTTTCTCTACTATCTCTCTGCTTCTTAGAGGTGTTCTATATGTTCTTATCTTGGTTGGTTCTGCCCCTCCTGTGTCTATATCCATTTGTACTGTGTTCGTTCTTCCTAGTTCAAAATCTGTCAATGCAAAGATATCGTGGTTATTCAGCACCAACTCCTGTATTATTTGTTTGTTATCTTCATGAGGTTGTATTTGTTGTATTAATTCCTTCTCTCGTTCTTCTGACAATGAGATTCTCTTTTCTTGTATGTCTTTGTTAAGTTTACGCGTACCCAATACCTTCTCTTTCCGCAGCATCGTTCCATCTCGTGTGTCCGCCACCGTGTTTACATCCTTCCTTTGATGTTGTAAGTGAATCTGCGCTATGACCTTGCCCTTCTTTATCTTTATTGTCCTGCCTGATTGATTTATTACCATCACAGGGATTATCTGATTGTCCGTTATTTCTACTATACCATCAATTATCTGTATGTTTGGATCTTCCATTATGTCCCGGCTGGCTCTTGTCGTATTGATCACTTGACCTGGTATAATATAGTCGTTTTTCTTCATTTTAGTTAATACTATATGTACTTTTTGAGGGTTCAACGTTATATCTTTCTCTGCCCTGGCTAAGGTTACTATATGTATGTCGTCCTCCATCTGTATCTCTTTATCTCCTATATGCAGTTTGTGTGTCCCATAGTCGACTATGACTTTATTTCTACGCATCCAATCTCTTCCCAATATCATAGCACGGTTCATCCCTTCTATTATCATAAATGTTTGTTTCATGGTACGCCCACCTACTCTTATCTGCAACACCGCCCTACCTATCACGTTAAGGTTTGTCCATTTATGGCTTCTAGCCTACTCTGCGTTCTGTGAAGAGGGACATTCTTCCCTAGTGATCTAAATATACTCCCTTTCATCACACTAATACTTGCTCCGGTATCTATTAACGCTCTACATTTTTGTTTGCCAATCTGTACAAGACATGAGCATGGGTCACTCCCACTTTCATCCTCTTCGTATCTGGCATTCTTCTGGTGCTCACGGTCGCCTTTCCCCTTGAGCACCCCTGACGTTTCCCGGACTCGGACCATCTCTCCTCTTCTCTTCCTATGATAATTTCCTCTTCTTTCTGTTGCTGTATATTTCTCTCCACTTCCTATTGTTGAATATCTGCCTCCCTCTTCCGCCTTTTGATGTTCTCTTCGTGTCGTCACCGACGGATATCTTCTCTGTCTTCCCTGTCCATCGATTATCGACTGACACTGTATTGCAATGTGTCCTATTCTTCCACATTTGTAACATCTCCTGGTTTCCTGTATGGTATTCAATGTTTGACTATAGTGTCGTTCTCTCTCTATCCCCCTCGTCAGATTTGGTGTCCCTTTGGCTTTGGTTATTTGGTCTGCTAGGACTATTTAACCCGAAACGTGCTGGTTGGTTGTCATCAAATCTCTGTACTAGGCTCTCTTCTTCTATTGCTGCGTTTATAATTTTCGACAGGTAGCATTCGACTTCCTGGCTAAATGTAACTTCAGTCCTCTACTTCTTAATCCTGTAATGAATGATGCCACCAATATCTTGTCAACTTGTTCAGTAGTAGTGTTCCGCAAAAACTTGATCTGCTATTGTCATTATGCGGTCTCCATAATCCTGAATAGATTCATTTCTCTGCTGTTGCACTGTCCTTAATGCTATAATTGCATGTTGTTCATCTTTATACTGTGCGTATCGCCTTGCAAGATGGGAAATAAAGTCTTGCCACGTTTCATCTCCCATTTCTTCAATCCTTCTCCTAATACAATTTGTCACCCCTCCGCTACTGGTAGCCAATGCTATGTCCTTCCATTCTGCTTGCGGTAGTTTCTTATTTCGGCACCAAAATTCAACTGCCTTTGCCCACGCATTAAAATTTTCTGCTTCACCGGAAAAAATAGGATTCTTTTAGTTATCTCCTGAGATTGTAAATTCTCTCCTAGCCTCTCCATCGCCCTTCCTAACATCTGCATTGTTTGGCGCATAGTCTCTTCCTGGCTCAATGACTCAATCCCTCTGTTTCCTCTCCTTGCCATTTAGATAGATTATCCTTTCTCCGTGATATTTACTCCTATATTTACTATCCCTCTGTCTACCAATTGTATAATATCTTTTTCATTCTTTCACTACACTTATTTATTTCATTGATTTTTTTTTTTTTTTTTTTTTTTTTTTTTTTTTTTTAATATTACACGTGTCCCTGATCAGAGTCTCTAACTTAATCTACCTCCCTTCTTTTATAACCACCCCCAGTCCTACACTATAATGCATCAATTGCTTTCGCTAAAAAAAATTTAGAAAAATCAAGGACACGTCTAATATTTACAATATTTGTCCTGTCTCCGCTCACACACACTATATATTATTACTCTACTTAGTTAATTATAATAGAATATTACACTTCCTAACTACTCTGTGAATAAAACACTTAATTTAAATCAAAACTAAAATGTTCAGCAATTTATTGAATGTCCTCCCGGAACTCCCACTTTAATTGAAATGTTCTATTCGTCTCACCTTGGAGGTTGTTCTGTTGGTTTTCGCCGACCGGCTTGTTCCTGTTGGGTCCAGCGTTGCCCGGTTTTTTTTTTTTTTTTTCTTTCGACGACAGGTCTGTACTCTCAATCTCAGAGCCGCTCCCCGGTTCACGACGCACAGGAATCAGGTAGCTCCAACTTGAAAATGGCTTAGCTCCAGTGTATCAGGACGTCTCACAGGAATACAGAATAGCCCACAGGAATCAGGATAGCTCCCACTTGAAAATGGCTTACTTGACTACAACTTGAAATTGTACTTCTTGACTTCAACTTTGAAAATGTACTTCTTGACTTCAATCTTGAAAATGTACTTCTTAACTTCGACTTTGAAAATGTCTTTCTTGACTTCAATCTTGAAAATGTCTTTCTTGACTACAACTTTGAAAATGTCTTTCTTGACTTCAATCTTGAAAATGTCTTTCTTGACTACAACTTTGAAAATGTCTTTCTTGACTTCAATCTTGAAAATGTCTTTCTTGACTACAACTTTGAAAATGTCTTTCTTGACTTCAATCTTGAAAATGTCTTTCTTGACTACAACCTTGAAAGTGTCTTTCTTGACTTCAATCTTGAAAATGTCTTTCTTGACTACAACTTTGAAAATGTCTTTCTTGACTTCAATCTTGAAAATGTCTTTCTTGACTACAACTTTGAAAATGTCTTTCTTGACTTCAATCTTGAAAATGTCTTTCTTGACTACAACTTTGAAAATGTCTTTCTTGACTTCAATCTTGAAAATGTCTTTCTTGACTACAACTTTGAAAATGTCTTTCTTGACTTCAATCTTGAAAATGTCTTTCTTGACTACAACTTTGAAAATGTCTTTCTTGACTTCAATCTTGAAAATGTCTTTCTTGACTACAACCTTGAAAGTGTCTTTCTTGACTTCAATCTTGAAAATGTCTTTCTTGACTTCAATCTTGCAAATGTACTTCGCATTTACAGGTTCGAACGGTCACGACACCATTTTATTGAAACGATGTCTTTAAAATGCAATGATGCCTTGTTAGTGCAAAGAAGCCTTTTTTTCTTATTATGTGCTCCTTCTCCATCACTAGTTTCATCGTATTGTAACGAGGCACACTGACTTCTTTCACAATCATCGTTCATCAATCAACATCGAATTTCGTAATGAAGCCTTTAAAAACAACACCCATCATTCATTAACGCCAACGCTTCTTTATATAATTCTTGGAGCCTTTTATTTACTTCACTTCATGTCTTCTATATCATACTACTGCTAATGACAATCTCTCTATGTTCTCCATGATATTACTTTCTTTCCATTCGCCTTACCCTATCGCTAATCTCTGTCGTTAATCTAACATCTTCTAAACTAGCTACATTCGGCCGTTTCCCTAATTTGGTACGTTCCCCATCGAACGCACCACCCTAACCTATTCTATCTATAGCTAACTATCGGCCTATTTCATTGTAGTTTCTTGTCTTCCCTAACCTATCTACTCTGTATGACTGTCCCTTTCCCTGATGTTGACCACTTCTCTTCTCACGTCCTCTCAGTACGATGTTCCGGCTCCAAGTGACTAGTCTCTTCTAGTCACCTCACTACCGTAACCCCCTGCCACGTCATGCCCCTTACTTTACGTCATTTTCTCTTCTGTACAAGTAAGTGCTCAATCTATATTTCCCTATACTCTATCTCCCGGTGTGTACTTTCTTTCACACCCTTCCTCGCGCAAGTGCTTAATCTATATTTCCCTATTCTCCATTCCCTCTATTATATACTCCTATCCGTACCTTCTCTGCTATATAGCCCCCTCTGGACAGTGAGATCCGATGTCTAGCCCTCTCTGAGTAGTAAGATTCAATGTCTAGCCCTCTCTGGGTAGTGAGGTAATATGTCTAGCCATCTCTGGGAAGTGAGATCGAATGTCTAGTCCTCTATGGGTAATAAGGTAGAATGTCTCGCTCTCTCTGGGTAGTGAAAACGAATGTCTAGCATTCTCCGATCAGTGAGATCCGATGTCTAGTCCTCTCTGGGTAGTGAGATTCAATGTCTAAACTCTCTGAGTAGTGAGATTCAATGTCTAGCCCTCTTTTGACAGTGAAATCCAATGTCTAGCCCTCACTGAATAGTGAATTTCAATGTCTAGCCCTCTTTGTGTAGTGAGATGTAATGTCTAACACTTTCTGGATCGTAAGATCGAGTGTCTAGCCTTCTATGGGTAGTAAGATTCAATATCCATCCTCTCTGGGTAGTGAAATAGAATGTCTAGCCCTCTCTGGTCAGTGAGATCCGAAGTCTAGCCCCCTCTTAGAGTAGTGAAATTCAACGTCTAGCCCTCTCTGAATAGTGAAATTCAATGTCTAGCCCTCTCTGGATAGTGAAATTCAATGTCTAACCCTCTCTGGATAGTGAAATTCAATGTCTAGCCCTCTCTGAATAGTGAAATTCAATGTCTAGCCCTCTCTGAATAGTGAAATTCAATGTCTAGCCCTCTCTGGATAGTGAAATTCAATGTCTAGCCCTCTCTGGATAGTGAAATTCAATGTCTATGTCTAACTTTTTTTAATGTGTAGGGAGATGTAATGTTTAGCTCTCTCTGGGTAGTAAGATCGAGTGTCTAGCCATTCTCTGGGTAGTGAGATCAGATGTCTAGCCCTCTCTGGGTAGTGAGATACAAATTTTAGCCCTCTCTGAATAGTGAGATCCAATGTCTAGCCCTTCTGGGTAGTTAGATCAGATGTTTAACCCTCTCTGGGTAGTGAGATCAAATGTCTAGCCCTCTCTGGGTAGTGAGATACTATGTCCAGCCCTTCTGGGTAGTGATATACAATGTCTAGCCCTCTCTGAGTAGTGAGATCCAATGTCTAGCCCTCTCTGGGTAGTGAGATACTATGTCCAGCCCTTCTGGGTAGTGAGATCCAATGTCTAGCCCTCTCTGGGTAGTGAGATACTATGTCCAGCCCTTCTGGGTAGTGAGATACAATGTTTAGCCCTGTCTGAGTAGTGAGATCCAATGTCTAGCCCTCTCTGGTAGTGAGATACTATGTCCAGCCCTTCTGGTAGTGAGATCCAATGTCTAGCCCTCTCTGGGTAGTGAGATCCAATGTCTAGCCCTCTCTGGTAGTGAGATCCAATGTCTAGCCCTCTCTGGGTAGTGAGATCCAATGTCTAGCCCTCTCTGAGTAGTGAGATACAATGTCTAGCCCTCTCTGGGTAGTGAGATCCAATGTCTAGCCCTCTCTGAGTAGTGAGATACAATGTCTAGCCCTCACTCAGTAGTGAGATCCAATGTTTAGCCCTCTCTGGGTAGTGAGATCCAATGTTAGCCCTCTCTGGGTAGTGAGATACTATGTCCAGCCCTCTTTGGGTGGTGAGATTCAAAATCTAGCCATTTCGTATAACGGCTAAAACACGCGGCAATATCGTATTATCCCTACGTCATATGAAGCCCAGACTTGTTAGTGGAACAAGTAGACAACGGTTACTAAACAATTAAAAATCAACCTACGCCAAAGACGGATGTGTGGAGCAGAAAGGCGTAGATATCTTGACTTGTTGTAACTAGTCGTAAACTAATAACATAACACACACACACTCACACACACACACACACACACACTCACACATTCACACACACACACACACACACACACTTGACGGGTGAACGATTAGGAAAAAGAAGACGAAGGAGATTTGTCAGAAATCAGGAATTATAATATGTACCTTCTGTGTCATATTCGGTTCATAAAGTAAATAAGGGAAAGCGAAATTTTAATGAAAAGTAGAAAACATGTTAAAACTATTTCTATTTTAAAGTGGCAAAATATTGAAAGTCGAGAACAAAGATTCTGATCTATGCAAGGACACTGATTTATGCAAGGACACTGATCTCTGCTATGACACTGATCTATGCAAGGACACTGATTTATGCAAGGACACTGATTTATGCAAGGACACTGATCTCTGCTATGACACTGATCTATGCAAGGACACTGATTTATGCAAGGACACTGATCTCTGCCATGTCACTGATCTCTGTATGGACACTGATCTGTGCAAGGACACTGATCTATGCAAGGAACTGATGTAGGCAAAAGGGCTCTGATCCATGCAAGGACATTGATCTAGGCAACAGTACTCTGATCTATGCAAGGACATTGATCTAGACAAAAGGACTGATCTATGCAAGGACAATGATCTCTGCTATGACACTGATCTATGCAAGGCACTGATCTATGCATGGACATTGATCTTTGCAAGGAAACTGATCGATGCAAGGCACTGATCTAGACAAAAGGACTCTGATCTATGCAAGGACACTGATCTGGCAAAACTACTCTGATCTAAGAAAAGACACTGATCTAGGGAAAAGTACTCTGATCTATGAAAGGACACTGATCTAGGTAAAATGACTCTGATCTATGCGAGGACACTTATCTAGGCAAAAGGACTGATCTATGCAAGGACATTCCAGCGAGAAAGACAAATGGAAGCGAGCGCCTCTGATCGATATTTGAAACTGGTTAATGAGGAGAAAGCTAAAATTGTTAATGGGGATTCTAAATGTAAACCTGATGGGTTGGGGGTGGGAGGGGGGGTGAGAGGGAGGAGAAATGCAGAATAAGCTGTTGCTTGCCGCCGATCAACGTTTAATAGATAAAAATAAAGATAGCCTGCAGCACAACACAATGTATTCTGTTATGTTTTGGTCAAGAGAACATGGGTACATGTCAGAAATCAAGTGGATACAAATATGCCTATAATCCCATGTGCCTTTCTGTCCATCTACCACGCTCATTGACGCCATCAACGTTAGTCCGGTAGCGACGACAGACTCTGGACAATACAAATACAGGTTCCTCTAAATCAGCGAATATCTGCCTGTATGGCGAGGGATACCAGATAACAATACCATTGTGTACAGGGAACAAAACACATATTCAGGAAAAATTCTTTCCCTGAAAAAGCCTACGGGCATGATATTGGTTTCGCTAGATGTCAAAAACTAGTAAACGTGAAACAAACAAAGAAATGAATGAATCAAGCTTACGCAGAACGATAATGAAACAAGATAGCCGAAGGCAATAGAGTGATATGTTAACAGTTTCTATAACCCAAACATTAAAATATATCAATATAACAACCATTTAATAAATTGTATCTTTCTGTCCCATCTGTGCTATCCATGTCAAACATTGCCCAAGACGCACAGAAAACATATCACAACGCATGAGTTGAGATGATTCATGTAAAAAAAAAAGAAAAGAAAATTAGTAATATCAGTAGAAATAAACATAAGAAAGGAAAACATAGAACAAGTATTTCTTTATTCAGTGTTTATTGATAAAAGTGATTCTGCCATTCTTTTTTGTGCCAGCTAATGTTCCCCCATCAAGGATCTAACTAATGATCTCCCATCAAGGATCTAACTAATGTTCTCACATCAAGGATCTAACTAATGTTCTCACATCAAAGATCTAACTAACTAATGTTCTACCATAAAGGATCTAACTAATGTTCTCTCATCAAGGATCTAACTAATGTTCTCTCATCAAGGATCTAACTAATGTTCTCTCATCAGGATCTAACTAATGTTCTCTCATAAAGGATCTAACTAATGTTCTCTCATCAAGGATCTAACTAATGTTCTCTCATCAAGGATCTAACTAATGTTCTCACATCGAGGATCAAACTAATGTTCTCACATCAAGGATCTAACTAATGTTCTCCCATCAAGGATCTAACTAATGTTCTCACATCAAGGATCTAACTAATGTTCTCCCATCAAGGATCTAACTAATGTTCTCACATCAAGGATCTAACTAATGTTCTCACATCAAGGATCTAACTAATGTTCTCTCATCAAGGATCTAACTAGTGTTCTCACATCAAGGATCTAACTAATGTTTTCACATCAAGGATCTAACTAATGTTCTCTCATCATGGATCTAACTAATGTTCTCTCATCAAGGATCTAACTAATGTTCTCTCATCAAGGATCTAACTAATGTTCTCTCATCAAGGATCTAACTAATGTTCTCTCATCAAGGATCTAACTAATGTTTTCACATCAAGGATCTAACTAATGTTTTCACATCAAGGATCTAACTAATGTTTTCACATCAAAGATCTAACTAATGTTCTCTCATCAAGGATCTAACTAATGTTTTCACATCAAGGATCTAACTAGTGTTCTCACATCAAGGATCTAACTAATGTTTTCACATCAAGGATCTAACTAATGTTTTCACATCAAGGATCTAACTAATGTTTTCACATCAAGGATCTAACTAATGTTTTCACATCAAGGATCTAACTAATGTTCTCCCATCAAGGATCTAGAAAGTTTAATAGTTAGCTCGCTATATGTGGTCACCGTACAGCTGCGCGGGCTAACAGCTGCATGTGCAACATATTTTACAAAGGAGCGAAAAGTAAAGCTGCACGTAGCGACGTCATACAACAAGTGAGCAAATGCCAAATTGTCTGTAGCAGTTCATAAGACTGGGTTACACAAACTAATTCAATTTCATAGACACTCTGGGATGTCATGCAACGCCACTGTTGTCAAAATGGCATGCACCAAATCGTGTCCTTACTTAAGGGCAAATCTTTTGACTCGACATATCCAGCATGGAGAATGACAAGAATATAATAAAGACAAAGAGAAGAACTACTGGGGAGTTGCATGGAAAATATGAACCACAAAATGACAACATAAACAAACATAGCACACAAGAGAAGACCAAGATATTCAAACTCAGATCAAGTCATTCTGGCCTCAGAGCACATCTACACAAGGCAGTACTCAGTGACGTTGCTATATGTAACGGCGGAGCATCCGACAAACTCCAGAGCATACACACGCTTGGCTTATGCTGAGTACCGAAGGGCAATAGACCGTGCTGACAGGCTTGCAAGCTTGGCTTATGCTGAGTACCGAAGGGCAATAGACCGTGCTGCCAGGCTTGGGCTAATGCTGAGTGCCGAAGGGCAATGGACCGTGCTGCCAGGCTTGGGCTGATGCTGAGTGCCGAAGGGCAATAGACCGTGCTGGCAGACTTGGGCTGATGCTGAGTGCCGAAGGGCAATGGACCGTGCTAGCAGACTTGGGCTGATGCTGAGTACCGAAGGGCAATAGACCGCGCTGACAGGCTTGCAAGCTTGGCTTATGCTGAGTACCGAAGGGCAATAGACCGTGCTGCCAGGCTTGGGCTGATGCTGAGTGCCGAAGGGCAATGGACCGTGCTGCCAGGCTTGGGCTGATGCTGAGTGCCGAAGGGCAATGGACCGTGCTGACAGGCTTGGGCTGATGCTGAGTGCCGAAGGGCAATGGACCGTGCTGGCAGACTTGGGCTGATGCTGAGTGCTGAAGGGCAATGGGCCGTGCTGACAGGCTTGGGCTGATGCTGAGTGCCGAAGGGCAATGGACCGTGCTGACAGGCTTGGGCTGATGCTGAGTGCTGAAGGGCAATGGGCCGTGCTGACAGGCTTGCAAACTTGGCTTATGCTGAGTGCCGAAGGGCAATGGACCGTGCTGACAGGCTTGCAAGCTTGGCTTATGCTGAGTACCGAAGGGCAATAGACCGTGCTGCCAGGCTTGGGCTGATGCTGAGTGCCGAAGGGCAATGGACCGTGCTGCCAGGCTTGGGCTGATGCTGAGTGCCGAAGGGCAATGGACCGTGCTGACAGGCTTGGGCTGATGCTGAGTGCCGAAGGGCAATGGACCGTGCTGGCAGACTTGGGCTGATGCTGAGTGCTGAAGGGCAATGGGCCGTGCTGACAGGCTTGGGCTGATGCTGAGTGCCGAAGGGCAATGGACCGTGCTGACAGGCTTGGGCTGATGCTGAGTGCTGAAGGGCAATGGGCCGTGCTGACAGGCTTGCAAAATTGGCTTATGCTGAGTGCCGAAGGGCAATGGACCGTGCTGACAGGCTTGCAAGCTTGGCTGATGCTGAGTACCGAAGGGCAATAGACCGTGCTGACAGGCTTGCAAGCTTGGCTGATGCTGAGTACCGAAGGGCAATAGACCGTGCTGCCAGGCTTGGGCTGATGCTGAGTGCCGAAGGGCAATGGACCGTGCTGACAGGCTTGGGCTGATGCTGAGTGCCGAAGGACAATGGACCGTGAGGTATTTTGAACAACTTCAGCGGCACTGAGCAAAAAAAAAATTGGCTAAAAAACACATCCTGAGTTAACCAAAAACTACATCAATGTCCATATGACTTTTGACATAAGAACAGCAATAATGAGTTTAGAAACAGCTGAAATGGAAGAACTGTTCAACACATATGATGCAAATATTACTAAGAATCATCATGATCATCATGAGACGTGTAAGGAACAAAATAAAACC